>JAAOMT010000664.1:987816-1009702 GCA_016748015.1 Geosiphon pyriformis
TTTTTTTTTTTTTTTTTTTTTTTTTCGTGGGTAAAAACTTTATTTTCAATGTTATAAATTAATCATAAATTATAAACAAGATTTAATTTAATTTAATTTATTTTTATTTTTATTTTTATTTTTTTTATTTTTATTTTTTTTCAACAACATATTTTAGATTAGCTCATGATTGATAATCCTGTTCAAAAAAAAAAAAATTACTTCAAAATTGTATGCGGTCTTTTTGAGACTCATGACGTTTGTTTGTCATTAAAATAATAATAATAATAATACCGAAACATGAATGCTATTTATAAAAGGATCCTTCACGAAAGAAATGATATTTTATTTTTAAAAAAAATTTTCACAGCATTTCATTTTAAATTTTTATTTGAAATTAGAAAGAGGTTTTAAAAGAGATGGATAAATTTAGATCACAGATTCTTAAATTAGTTTCATTTCATTAATCAAAAAAAAAATTTTTAATATTCTTCTTCAAAAATTACCAATTTTAAAAAACCTAATTGAAAAGTTGTAAAAACTATATATATTTTTGATTAATTAAGAAAAAAAAATTTTTTTTTATGGTTGTGAAACATTCAAAAAATTTAAAAAAAAAAATTCAATCATCAAAATCTAAATATTTCACACGCCCAAGCACAACGAAAATAAAATTTCCACCTTTGCATTTCGAAACAATGAGATGCACGTCGTCATAAGCCACTTTGATTGATCTTAACGGCAGGGTCTCACATCAGTGGTGTGAACTCTACATTTTGATAAACAAATATACCCCACATCGTGCACGGCGCAAAACTCTCATGTTATGCACAATGGAATTCTTTGCATTGTTCCCAGTGGTACCAAAAACTGAAATGAAATATCAACGCAAAATTTCTTTTTTTGGAACTGGAGTAAAAGAAAAAAAAATCAAAGTTGACTTTTTTACAAGAATTAAATCTCAATTAAAATATCATTGTTTTAAAAAATTATAAAATACTAATTATAATAATCTCCATATATATATATTTATATATTTATATATTTATAAAATATTGCCAATGATGTTCCTAATACTTTGTGAAATTACTTAAGCATAACATTTTGGCAAAAAAAAAAAATTTTACAGAGTACCGAGCCCGGAAGGTTCTCCAACTTCCGATCGTGTCTGTACGCCGTTTCTTCCCCGCATTTATTATGTGCAATCTTTTTTGTTGATCAGCTGCATGATTGATTAAATCTTTTACCCGATTTAAGAACAATATGTTTCATTTTAGAGCAGTATATTATTTTTAGATAATTCAGATAAACAAGATCTATATGGTATTGAGATGTGCTTGTTTTATTGTTGAAATCTTTTTTCTGGCTAATTTTCGACAAATTAAATTTTTTCGAAATAAGTTAACTCTGAAAAAAAAAAAAAAATTTAATTACCATTGTATTTGATAAAACAATATTAAAAGAAAATATTCGGTGAAAAGTTCTTTTTAACGCATATTTCTTGGCATCTAGATCAAATTAACATTGTCGATGTTTATTAGTTATTGCTCGAGCACAGTTTTTCCCCAGATTTGTAAACGTTGACCGATGTGATGCACATGTACATCTTAGCGTAAGACCTCAAAAACTCCTTTATGAAAAAGAAAAGGGAAAAAAGAATAAATTTTTTTTAATTATTAAACATTCACCAAATTTTTTTTCTCTTAAAACTTTTCCCTTTCTGGATTATTATTATTTTTTTATGCTTAATTAAAAAAAAAAATAAAGAAGGTTATGAATAAAGATTTTTTAATTTTTTCATTGTTTGGAAAATTCAAAGAGAAATTGATTTTTAAATAATAAATAAATAACTCCTTTCTATTGTTCATTGAAAATTGTCCCAAAAGGGAATTTCTCTTTTTGAGAAAGAAAAAACCCCAAAGACGCCACAAAAGATTACAATGAATCTAAAGATTTCATAAAACAAATACAAATTATTTCTATTATTATTATTATTATTATTATTATTATTATTATTATTATACTATTATTATTATTATAATTATTATTATTAAAAAACTTTTTTTCCTATGCATATAAATTCGGCGTAATGCAAATCTATTTGGCGTAGAAATTCAATTAAAACAGATGTGAACGTCGTCAATACTTCAATTTTCCAAAAAAAGAAATCATAATTTTTCTTGCATAAACAAAAATGTGTTATTTTTTGTCATGTGTCCTAATTTTTTCGAAATAGACAATTGCTCATTGTTTAAAAAATAAAAGACTCAGAAAATCAATCGTCTATACAATTTAGCCAATATGAATTTATATGTGCGCCTTCGGCCTTTTTGTATTTTCCCCAGCTTCTTTTAAGATTTCCAATTATAAAACAAAACCTTTCTGAAACTGACTTTAATATATAATTTTGGGTTCGATATGCATTAAAAAGATCTGAAAAGATGGCACCCTTGCATCTTCTCTCATTGTGCAGTAAAATGATCTGAAACCTGTGAGGTGTCTTTATTTTTATTTTTATTTTTATTTTTATTTTATATTGAAACTCATTGAAAAATCAATTCAAATTTTCAAAGGAACTTCAAAGACAATTATCGGCTATTGAGACTCATTGTTCAAAGTTTTTTTTTTTTTTTTTTTACTGTCCAACTTAATGCAATGCAACAGAGCAATTTTTGGAAAAATTGAATTGAACCAAAAAAGCCTTCCCTTACCTCACGGCTTATTCAAAAAGGAGTTATCTTTTATCGATCAACTGCATAAATATTCTTACCATCAGAGAAAATTTTTTCTTCTACAATTGGACAATTCTTTTTTACCTTTCTTATGGCTAAAAAAAAACCTTGAAATTATGGTTTAAAATTATTAAAATGGAACTGCTATTATAAGCCTCATATGGCAACTCACGATAATAGAAAGTACGAGGACATGGTAAATTTTGAATAATTTTAAAAAAAAAAAATTTTGTTCGTAAATTAAAAAAATTTATTAATCGGATAATTGATGATAAAAATAATTTTCAAAAATACCATTCAATCATTCAAATAATATTTTTAAACACTTTTATACTATATTGTATATTTTTATTTTTATTTTTATTTTAAACGGTACACACATAAAAAAAATATTTTTATCCATCTTAATTTGACTAATGAAAAATACAAATATGATTTATCTGTAAATTTAAAAAAATTCATTATAATAATCTGAAAAAATGGTAATTAATTTGTAAATTAATGCTATTTTTTAATTTTATTCTAAAGATGAGAAATTTTTTTGAAAATAAAAAATAATTATATGTGAAATCATAAGTATCTGATAAGAATTATTTAAAAAAAACTTTTTTATTATTGCATTTATATATTAAAATGATATTTACTTGATTAAAAATTCACATTTGAAATTTAATATAATTAATTTTGAGTCTACAAAAACAATTATAATAATAATCATATTATTATTATTATTATTATTATTATTATTAAGAAAATAAAGTAACCCTACCCGAGAATAATCTCGAATATTTTTGCTCTAATATTAAGCTTCTTAAAAATCAACATATGTTCCTTCTTTTTAACACAGTTATTTGACAATGCTCGTCGAAAATAAGGAGAGCGAGCACGAAAAATGATATAATGAGCTTGAAACTTTTTAAGCTTGGCTTTTTCCACAGCTTTAATAATCACGTTATATTCATGAATGGATGACGTATAGTAATCTCAAAAGATATGCGTGAATAAAGAGATTTGTTCAACAAAAAATAATTTTAGGCAAATTCACCTGAATCACATATTCACATCACACGTTCTCTTTGTAGTAAAAAATAAAAGCTTTTAACAAAATAGACATAATATATTTGTTTGTTAAGTAGGTATTGAGTTTTTTTTTCCTGAAAACTGACCCTTATATAAGTAAAAAAACAAAAATTTTTTATAAAAATGTTATAAAAAGAAATTTCTTTGAATAGGTTTGAGTGAAAATTTGAATGTATTTTTTAAAGCCAAAAACCCTTTCACAAAAGCTTTTAAAAGATAAATATGTATAGTTCTTACATTATTTCATGTGAGTTAGGATTAAAAAAATTCAGGACATTTTTTTTTCAATTTTAATTCATTCAGGAAAGGCTAATAAATTTACTTCATCAAAAATGTTAATCTCTTCGTAAAATCAATCGCGAATCTTCGATTTTGGAAATTTCTCTAATTCAAAGTTTGTCCGTGAAAATGTTTATATAAATAAACACAAGCTGAATTAAAAAGGACAGTTTAGATGTTTCATTTTATACTTGAGACACTTAATACTTAAAAAATATTTCAGACTTAATGATAAAATGCATTCCCAAATTAAATATTTTTCAAATTTTTTATTTGCCTTAATGATGGCTTGCTTTTATTATGATCAAAGTCTATACAAGATATTCTTTCGGTCGTTGCAAGATCCAGAGGTTTTCAGTAGTGGTATTTTAGAAATAAAGGAAACTAAAGATAATTTAATAGATGGTGCAAAAAATTTTAGCGTTATAGGTATGGAAAAATCATATAAATTGAAACCATATTGTTAAACTAAATTAATGCTTATTTTTTGGAAAAAGTGAAAAGAAATGATATTCATGGAATGCAAATCCCGGTAAAACCAAAATTAATACAATCAGCAAAAATACATATCTCTGAAGAGAACATACCAAAATTTCTGAAAAGGATGGCTGAAGTCGCAAACTATCCCTACTGTTCCCCACATAAAAATGAAATTGGACAACATATTAAAGAGGAAAACATCATTGGTAAATTTTATCGAACCTTTCTTTTTTATGATTTTTCAGGGATTTTACAATGAATTTTGAATTCAATGATGATTTTCGAATTAAATAGCTCACATCAATCAAAGGGAATTTGATAGAGGAGACATCCTGATTTATTTTCGAGGAGCACATCTCACTAAGGAAGAATGGAAAAGAAGAACCTTTCATCTTTCTAGGTTAGATTGGCACGAAGAATCTGACAAGATGGTCCTTGTGGATCATACATGGGTTAAGCATGTTAAACAAATGATGCCTTATATCTTCAAGAAAATCGAATATATTCTTGATACAACAGATGCTTTACGCTTTGAACTTTTTTTCATTGGTCATGGAATAGGGGGAGGTAAATTGTTAATTGTATAGTCATTTGGGTTTGAATTGATGCATTAAATCCATGTGTTGATTACAAAAATTTATATTTATAAAGCATATGCTACTATAGCCTCTTTGCTTTTTCGACATACTATTTTAACCTCAAGTTCTGAAAGTTTGAAGAGAGGTGCTTTTGGATTTTGTCTAGTAACTTTCGGTGCCCCACGAATTGGAAATTTGGATTTTGTAAAATTCAGCAAAAGGGTGATGAGTAATCATCGCATTTACCGTGTGACTCATTCAAATGACGATATTCCTCGAGAGTCAATGCCCAAGAGTAAATTATTACATCTTGAAAAAGAGTACTGGATTTCTAAACCAAATTGTGATTGTGATTCCCAAGATATTAAAGATTATGATATCTACAGTTGTATTCAAAGAACAAGTCAAAATAAAATTGATGAGCACCCGGTAAGCACAAAAATCTGGATAGTTTTTTGAGCTCAAAAATTAATCTTATTGTTCTGGCTACAAATAATTTTTTTTTCAGGAGTGTAACCTTGGTACCATTAACAATTCAAATGAAAATATTGCTCATTTCGGGCCATATTTTGGAGTAACAATAGGTAATTGTACTGGTTTAGAGGGTGAACCTTAATCAAATATTGGCAATAGTTTTTTAAAAACATATAATTCAAAGAAAAATCCAGCCCTAAAAATTAATTAACGTATTAATGCTTTCATATAAATAAATTAATTAAAGTGTTTAAATATGTTTATTAAACTGGATCTTCCATTGATAATAAAAGGATATTTTAATTTTTTCTGTTTTCATGTTTTATAGCACTAAGTCATTAGATATAGATAGTACAAAAATAAATAATTGGGAAACATTAAATCACTTCTTACTTGTATTTTTCCTTAAAAGTTTAGTTAATTTATTAGCATAAACATATTGTGCATAATAATATATTATTTTCCTATTGTTAAAACCAATTTTGAATTACATTGTGTGTATTACTAATAACTTGATTTTTTATAAATAACAATTATAATCAAAGTAGCAGTATAAATTCAATCGCGAAAAGATCATATCTACAAAACATATGTTGATGAGTTGAAGCTAAAGACACATCAAAGTTTTTACATTTCTTTACCTTTTTATATTAATTATCAATGGCTAAGTTTACCGAAACTCTTATCCATGACCTTGACGAGTTATTGCAACATTCTGATGAATATAATCTGATTATTGAAGCTGGAGAAAAAGCCGAGCTTCAACAATTTCAAGCTCACTCGATTATTCTTCGTGCTCGTTCTCCTTATTTTCGAAGAGCATTGTCAAATGAATGGGCCAAAAAGAAGGAACATATATTGATTTTTAAGAAGCCTAATATTGCAGCAAAAATATTCGAGATTATCCTCGGGTGGGGTTAATTTATTTTCTTCCTAATAATCATATAAATATAAAGAAAGATGAAAAAATTTAAATATCTTAATTTTTAATGCTAATTTTTAGATATATGTATACCGGAATGATTGATTTGAATAAAGAAAAGGGGGTGGATGTCTTGCAAATACTGATAGCGGCTGATGAGCTTGAACTTCTCGAGTTAATCAATTATTGCCAAGAGCATCTTATTGAAAAGGAATCTAAATGGCTGCAAGAAAATGCTGTTAAAACCATGCAAACAGTTTCTTATCATGAAGCTTTTGGAAAACTGAAGGAGCATTATTCTCGAATGGTTGAGGATAACCCAGATTTTATCTTTAAATCAAATGACTTCCTTTCTTTGGAAGAATCGGTTCTTGTGTTCTTGCTAGAAGTAGGTGACCTTAATATGGAGGAAATTGAAGTGTGGAAATCTCTAATCAAATGGGGTATTGGAAACACGCCAAGACTTGTCGAAAAGAAGTTAGTGAGTTGGAGCGCAGAAGATTTTGCTGCACTTGAGAAAACCATTCACAAATGCATCCCATTGATAAGATATTGTGACATCTCTGGGGGTGACTATTTTGACCATGTCATACCATATAAAAAAGTTTTACCAAAGAACTTCAAGAATGTAATCTGGGCATACTATCTTAAATCTATACGTCAACCACCGCTTGATATTCTTCCACCCCGAGCTCGTTTCGCCCAATCTCTGATCATAAAATCACGACATGTTAATATCATCTCTTCATGGATTGACAAAAAGGCTGCTACAGCGAATTACGAATATCCCTACACCTTCAACCTTATATATCGAGGCAGTCGTGATGGCTTTACAGGAAGAAGTTTTCGAAATATATGTGCCGAATACGTAAAGACCGTTGTCGTAGCCAAGATAGCTGGATCTGGGAAAATTGTGGGAGGCTATAATCCCACACAGTGGGGTGATCGTGTTAATAGATTCACTGAAAGGGGTTATAAATCTTTTCCTGTTAATAGAGTCACTAAAGTTGGTTATAACCATTTTAGTGCGCCTGATGCTTTTATTTTTAACTTGGGTGATGGGAAAAATTCTAACCTTATAAAGGTTGCTCATAGTACAAGTGGAAATCAAATAGCGTATGATCCCAATTGTGGACCATATTTTTATAGTGATTTATTCTTTGGCAATAGTTCTAACGAGATAGAATCATGCTGGTATAAGCCGAGCTCCTATAAACCTCAAATTTTTGATAATGAATTTAGTTTTCACCTTGATGAGTTGGAAGTATTTCGGGTAATAAAAAATATATAAAACTACCATATCAATGGCTAAGCAAAACGTGGCTTTTTGTAAATGAGATTTTATTTGGTATTTATAATTCTTTTAATAATTATGTGTTTACTTCTATCTGATTTGGCTTGAATCTTACTCAATAATATATTTTTGATAAATCTAGAAAATTATATTCAGAGCCAATGTTTAAAAACTATGCTTATTTGTTTTCTAAAAAACCAATTAAAATGCAACCGCATTTTATCTTTGCTTTTCTACTCATTCGAGATAAATAAGACAAGCAATATCTCTTATTCTTTCGATATCTTTAACTCGTATCAAATTTTTCAAAGAAAATTTATTAATATGTTACATATTATGATATGACTTGAGATTTTGGTTGAAATTCAAGTTAAATTTCATTTAAATTGTGTGTAATTTTTAATTATTCGGTATTTAAGGTACAAACGCCGGGTTGCCAGGAAAATCTTTATAGGGTGAGAATATTTAATTTAAGATGCTGTAAGGTTTTAAAAATGCTTAAAAACAATACAGTGATATCATCACAAACTTAAATTACATATATAATTAATTTCAAACATCATTAAAGATATACAACTTTTATAGTTATTATACAAGTCCAAAATTCACTATTTTTTCCAACTAATATTTTAATATATAATTTGGATCTAGATTGTCAGATAAAATGAAACCCCTAGATTTAAGGCTATAATAAAATCACAAATTGTCAAAGAATTTATTTTCTTCAGTTTAATTTAATGTCTTTGTAAATTATAAAAATTTAATAAAATGTTATATATAATAAAAAACTTGAACTGATTCTAGTAAAAATTAAAATTAAAAAATGTAAGTTTTATATATTTATGTTTAAAATCCAAAAATTTAAAATTTATAAATATTTTTTCAATTTCATAAAGTGTTTTTAATAAATATTTAGCTAGTTTTATTTCTTAAAAAAGTTAAAAATTAATTTAAATTGAATTTTGCAAAAAAATTTTAAATCTACATTTCATTATTATTAAAAATTAATATACATAAGATAAGTACAAACCAAAAATTAATCTTTTCAAATAACAAGAATTTATTTCCATAATACTGATATGTATTCAAAAACAAAGCTTATATCTTCAATTTAACCAAGATAAATAACATAATACCATGTGTTTTGACTTTCATGCCTTTGTCAATTGCTTTAAAGCATGCTGTTATTTTATTTGAAACAAATCTTTGTCCTCGAATTATTTATTAACTATTTGTATATATCGCAATTTTATTATTTTTACTTAATCCAATCAATTGTATAATGTTTATAAACTCAAATAACTTTTGAATGTTTTTTTACTATAAAAGTATGTAACAAATCTGTTGTTAACAACTTCAAATATTTTATGTATGTTTTTAAAACATTTAAAAATTACATCTTTTAAATTTCATTTTTTTGTTTTTTGAATATATATTCTAATATATCACTTTTTTTGTTTTCTAATCAATTGTTTAATAAAAACTAGATACAGTATTTTAAAAATCTTTTTATATTTAAAATATGACTGTACTCAGTACTTTCAAACCTAATATAGCATTAAGCTTTTAAAAAGATTGAAATTCATATTGTTTGCATTTTAGCGCATTGATCCAAAAAATTTCCAATTAAACTACTAGTATTAAAAAATTCAAATGGCTTTCTGTTTGCAATTGACCAAAGGTTTTAAAAACATAAAAAATGAGTAATGAATGGCTGCAATTAGGAAATCTTTATTTATTATTTAATGCGTTAACTAAGTGTGATCCAACCACCTAATTATACATCATAATAAAAAATAGTTTTTCATTATGTATTAGGAGCGGCTCACGCGCTCTCTACATGTGACCAGCCATCCGGGAGAAATCTTTAAATAAATTCATTTTTGCTCTTCTTATTTTTTTCAAATTTATATCTCATTTCTCATACATTTATGCATTAGAAAAAACCATTATTAAAATTAAATAAAACAATTGTTTATTTATAATAACTTTACGACTTAATTTATTAACAAAAAAATTGAACATTCTGCCTCATTTTTTAGATTAAAAATGCTTAGATTCTTAATTGACAACATTATTCCCAAGTATTTATGTAATTTTTTAAATTTAACTAAAACTTAAACTAATACTTCGAATTTACTAACTAATTGAAATTACAAATGGTTTCTCAACATAGATTAATAAATTATTGATTGTAAAAATTCATTTATTGTGCTTAAAATCTTTTAAGCAGCTGTGCAATTATGTATGGCTCAAATAATATTGTTTACAAAAGTTTTAACAGCAAAAAATGTTAATTTATTAGCTTTTCTACCTATTTTTTCTAACTTGTCTGAAAATCTGGTGTTCGTTTTGTATTTCAAAACTTTTTATTGCACTTAATTATGCAATCGTTGAAAAAGTTTTATTTTAATGTTTAATATATTTAATAAATAATTTGATAATAACTGTTTGAAGTTATTAAATTTATTAAAAATATTACTTTTTTGGTTTAATTAAAACCTTTTTTAATCAATTATCATTAAATTTTTATATTATTTTGATTTTATTTTGCTTGTTTCTAATTGAAATTTTGATAATTGTATTTATAAATTATTATTTCTTTTAAAGGTTTAAAAATTTTTGTTATGAGCTTTTTTCAATTAATAATTTATATTTAAAACAAAGTAATTTTATAAAATTAATAAAAATAGAACTATTAACATTATTTCATATAAAAACATTTGTTTCTAATTATCATTAAGATGTTTTTGGATCCACTCCATTTATGCTTGTTTGTAAACATAGATGAGCATGTGAAATAGTACTATAAAATACCTTACTCTTTTTTGCACATATATTTTTTGAGCCAATCGCCTCGGCATGGTTTATTGTTTTAGTTTTTTAATGTATTATGTATTTTAGAAAAAAATATGTTTATTTAGACATTTAACTCTTTGGAATTATGTAAATCTTCATTTCACAGGTATGAAAAAGCTTTACTTTGGCTTTGTTTCCTAGATGCTAACATTTCACACAAGCAGTGATTCGATAAAAGATCAAAGCATCGAAAATTGAGTGATGTATATTTTATACTTTTAAATCACGTGCAAGTTTTTTTGTAACACTTAAATGGAAAAATATTACATTTTGAAAAACTTTTAGGTATTATAAACTTACTTTTTTTAATAACTTGAAATATCAACCTGAAATCTAACTCGAGTCGTAGTATCAAAAATATCAAGTTTGAATTGGGTCGACTGATACCAGCATGATTCTTTTTCGTTGCAATTATTGTAAATCAATAAATCAGGATAAAAATATGAACTAACACTTTTACGATATACTTTTGTTTTTGACTTGTATTATGAGCCATCTTTGGGAGGTCAAGTTTTTCCCAATACCCAAATTAAAAATAAAAGCATCAGGCGCATTAAAATATTTTTCAGAATTAGAATTAGAATAAGAATCAGAATCAAAATCAGAATATTTAAACCACAGTGTGTGGAATAATAGCCTCCCACAATTTTCCCAGATCCAACTATCTTGGCTACTATAACAGTCTTTACGTAATTGGCACGTATATTTCGAAAACTGCTTCCTGTAAAGCCATAACCACTGCCTCGATATATAGGGTTGAAGGTGTAGAGAGATTTTTAATTCGTTGTAGTCTTTTTATCGATCCATGAAGAAATGATATTGATATGTGGTGAGTTTATGATCTCAGATTTAGCAAAACGGGCTCGAGATGGAAGGATATGAGTTGGTGGTTGAGGTTTAGTCTTAAGATGGTATGCCCAGATTTCATTCTTGAAGTTCTTTGGTAAAACTTTTTTATATGGTATGACATGGTCAAAATAGTCATCCCCAGAGATGTCACAATATCTTATCAATGGGATGCATTTGCGAATGGTTATCTCAAGTGCAGCAAAATCTTCTGCGCTCCAACTCACTAACTTCTTTTCGACAAGTCTTGGTGTGTTTCCAATGCCCCATTTGATTAAAGATTGCCACAATTCAACTTCCTTCATCTTAAGGTTATTTATTTGAAGCAAGAACACAAGAACCGATTCCTCCAAAGAATGAAGGTCATTTGATTTAAAGATAAAATGGGGGTTATCCTCAGCCATTCGAGAATAATGTTCCTTCAGTTTTCCAAAGGATTCATAATGAGAAACTGTTTTGATAGTTTTAACACAATTTTCTTGCAGCCATTTAGATTCCTTTTTAATAAGATGCTCTTGACAATGATTGATTAACTCGAGAAGTTCGAGCTCGTCAGCAGCTATAAGTATTTGCAAGACATCAACCTCCTTTTCTTTATTCAAATCAATCATTCCGGTATACATATATCTAAAAAATAGCATTAAAAATTAAGATATTTAAATTTTTTTATCTTTTTTTATATTATATGATTATTAGGAAGAAAATAAATTAACCCCACCCGAGGATAATCTCGAATATTTTTGCTGCAATATTAGGCTTCTTAAAAATCAATATATGTTCCTTCTTTTTGGCCCATTCATTTGACAATGCTCGTCGAAAATAAGGAGAGCGAGCACGAAGAATAATAGAGTGAGCTTGAAATTTTTTAGGCTCGGCTTTCTCCCCAGCTTCAATGATCACATTATATTCATCAAAGTGTTGAAATAGCTCAGTAAGATCATGGATAAGAGTTTCGGTAAACTTGGCCATTGGGAGTTAACAGAAAAAGTTAAAAAAACCATAAAAACTTCATTCTTTATAATATTTATATAATTTTAGAAAATTATGGGATACATTATTCCCCGAAATTAATAGCGATTGGGTATAATTTAGATATCTGGTCTGTTTTCTTTTATACCATCATAACATTTTAACATAAAAACCCCAGGATTTTATGTTAAAGCGTAAGATATCTATCACAGAATCATTTGCAAAACTTATTAGTTGAAATCGGGTAAAATCTTCTTCGGTTTGAGGCATCAACATTTTTGTAAAACATATCTTTCTTCGAAACAAATAAAAATTTTCCAACTATTAAATATTGTGAAATTAATAATATTGTTTAAATGATATGCACAAAATGGGATGTTTAAAATAAGATAATAGTTTTTGCATGAAACAACAAGTTTAGTATTAAATTATTTCATAAATGTCTTAAAATTGAAATATTGTGATAGGTTAAGAATGCACAAACTTGAAGCATTAATCTATTAAAATTTTCAGGAATATTTGGCCAACTATTTTCAAAAAAAAAATTCAAAATTTGTTTTTTCTGCAAGATTAACATTTACACCATAATAATTGAATAACTTTATATGCAAAATTTTTTAATTGAAAAGTTTTATATACTAATAAGATTTTAAGTTCTTTCAAAGCAATATTAATTAAAAAAATTGAATCAAGATAGTATTTATAAAAAAGATTTAATTGTAATCGCAAAGCTACAAATCATAGTCTATAGGTTTAAGTAGCTACGGTACACAAAGAATGACCATTAAAAATTATGCATGCGAAATTTCAAAAGGGCATGATTTAATAAAACCCTTATTGTTTATATGACTTTTGTTAACCAATTGTGTTTACTTTTGACAGGCATAATCACTATTTCTTAAATATTAGTCTAACTCATAAACATTCTGTAAATCTAATAAATTTAGTTAAATACTAAAATTTAAACTTGATAATTTTTGAAATTTAATACAAAAAAGTATATTCTATTAATAGAGAAAATTATATTTTGGTATAATTATTTCTTAATAATTATAATTATTTTAATTAAAATTAATTTTTTAAATCAAAAAAAATAATAATTAACAATTTTTAAATTAATATTTCACAGATATAATTCTTTTAAAATAACATATTGAGAATATTTTTATATATTTTTGCAAATCATAATAATAACCTGTAATCTTACCATTATTTAAATTATTACTAACATGATTTTATACAAGTAATTATTCACTCATGTTAAATAACATCATTTTTATAAAATCTATTTTAACAAATTTGAAATGTTTTTTTTGTATAATTATTAAATGGTGACAAGTATGATTCAACTACATCTTACAAAATGTGACATCAGAAATTACCTGCATTATATTTCTCAAACAACAGAAACCTAAATAACTCAAAAATATGCCCACATTTTCTAACTTCACTATCAAAACACTGATTAATCATGTAGATAATGGTAAAATTCCTAACTAAATCTGCAATTTTCAATTATCCTTCTTAAAAATCTCATACAAACTCCTAAATACAAAACTCCTTGCCAAATTGACATCCTGATTCTTTTGAATTGGGGTATCATATTTCTCAGTTGCCTAAAAACAAGAGTTTATAAGGCAATTTGTTTTCTTGCTTTTATCAGTAAAAATCTCTCCAAACCACCATGATTGAAGAAAACAAGTTTTTAAGACTATTGGAATTTTTTGATTCTTTTTTTTTTAAAGGAATTGTTTCTTACAAAACCTATTCCTATAACGTTAAAGTTATTGAAGTTTATTTTCAGGTTTAATAAATACTAAATCAAAAATTCCATAATCTTCTTTGCGATTGGAGATTAGTCTTTGGAGCGTAAAAAATTATTCATTTTATAATGACACAATTTATAACTTAAAAACTTAAGTTTTAAAACAAAGTATAAAAAATATTTGAATTTTGGTGGTTACTTACTCAATCCCAAAAATCTTAAAAATCTTGTGCAATCAACTTATTATAATAAATCAAGATTTTCTACCTAATGACTTCATGATATAACTTTTAAGAGATTAGGTATTTATAGCCTTAATAATTTAAAAACAAAAAAGAACTTGGGCAAAAAATTACTTTCAAGTGCGTTAGGATTGAATTCTTTCCAACCAATCATTTTTAGTCATGATCATTCTATTATTAAGCGAAGAATTTTGCTTGAAATGATACAAAGATGACATCAGGTTTCTTTATCAAAGTATCATTCAACATTCATAAGGCACTCAATAAATAAAACTTTTGTACAAGATAAAAACGTGATCCCCCAATTCCATTTTGATCTACTCTAGCAAGAGAACGCAAACCTTTTATCACAAACATCTACCCATTGATTTTCTATCCTTTCTACTCGGCACCTACTACGCAAATTATTTTCTTTTAAACATTTTTGCAGGACTTTTCAAAATTCATGACACAAATTCAATCAAAAGACTCGGATTTAAACTTAACAAATGACTTTTCCGTGTCTGACTCTTCTCTTAGGATCGATTCTAATATTAAAGAAAGTTCCACGGAATTAACTTTGGATCCTGCTACTCAAATACCTGATAAGGCTAGCGTTGATCTTGGTAGTCCCCAAAAATTTGAACACATCTATGAGAAAGACGAAACACCACACGAAACAATATATATGGTCACTCATCATATAGTTCACCATCGTCTAGAGATCCCAGTCATTAATCCTCCATTAACTCCTCCTCGCAAAACTTGGTGGCAAAAATTGAGAAATGGTGTTCGAAAACTAACTTCACGCCTTCTAGGTCGCATTCACAAAGTTGAAGACTCCATTGACAATACAATTCATAAAACAACGGAAAAAGTATCACATGCAGTTCATGACGCAAAAGATGCTGTGCAGGATAAAATTCATTCTGCAGAATATAAGATTTCCGATGCAATTCACTCAGCGACCGATAAAATACAGTCTGCGGAGCATAAGATTACAGCAAAGTATGAAACGGCAAAAGAGAATCTCGCTAATCAGAAAGAAAAAGTTAAGGATGCTTTGCGCAATGCCGAAGATTCGACAAAAGAAAAGTTATTCGAAGCGAAAGATAAAGCTGCGGAATTTGTACAAGATGTTGAAGAAAAAGCCCAAATCTTTGGACAGAAAATGAAGGAGGTGGTGACCTCACCGTTTCGTGCCGCGCGTGAAAAAGTTTTTAAAGCTGCAAAAAAACAAGTTCGGAAAACGGCCAATACTGTTGATGAGTCGATTGCAGATCAAGTCATTCCTCCGGTAGGCGCATTTGGTAATTGGTGGGCTGCTGATAAAAACCAAAATAAACATTCCAATTTTGAAGAAGTTGAATGGCGCCCAACCCGAAATGCCGTTGGCAATTTGGTTCGTGAAATTATCGGTGCCAAAGAACAAATTAGTGGTGCTATTGAAGGTTCAACGGCACCCGGAAAGTCTATGGCAACTAGCGCATTTTATTGTGCAATCTTTGTTTTATATTTCGTTCGATTGAGAGTGCGTCTTTGGAATCAGCGTAAAAGAACTTCGGTCTACGTTGGCGATGGTACTATCGAAATGTTGAAAGCCATGCAAGATAGTATTCAGAGGTCTCCCTCCACTACAACTGAAACGTCAAATCTATCCGCAGAAGATACCACAGTTAACGGTGCATCGCCACAACAACTGAGAATGAATGTCACAACCTCCAAAATTACTATGAATCAAGGTAAACGCGTGGGAATTTAAGTTTAAAAGTTCATAAATAAATTTCAAATTTTCTATCTAAAGAAAATGTGGGGGCAATTTAAATCTTGGTTGCTTTAAAAATAATTAAAAGCTTTTCCGTCCCATTAGCTTCTAATTCTCGAACCAGCATTTCTCGTTCTTTGGCAGGAACAAGTCGACATCGTCCAGTATATCAGGCGCCTTCAGCACGTGATTACGAGAATCTGATGAAACTCGTGGAAGCGTGTACAGTATACACAATTACTGTACCAATTGGTATCCTACTTCTCTCCTTTTTGGAAATGAATGGAATTCAAAATACCTTGTTGCACGTGTTGTATATCATTCTTGGTTATGCCACATTATTGCATATCCACGGTGGATTGTTCGGCACTTCACGGGAGTTTATACTAGGCAGAAAAGATGTGGCACAACAAATAGCATGGGCATTCTTAATTGTAGTTTGTTTATCGTGTGGGTGGATTGCATTGAGTAGTGTTTTTGATTCTTGGAACATTTAGGGAAGATGTAACGAAAGGCTATTTTTAAAAGAATGTTGGGATAACAAAATTTTTGAGATTTGAAAAGTCAGAGCGATATAATCTCTGGCCAATGATTTTTAGCGAATCTTGAGTATATTAAACCGCAATCAAAAAAAGGCGGTCATTTAATTTAAATATTGTTTTAAAGTTTGAATGGCATTGGTGGCAAATTTTTTTATTATCAATTCCAAATAATTCCTTTTACAGGTAAAGCCGAAGAGAATTCACATGATTTGCTTTAAAAAGAGGGTCACTAATTAACGTGTTAAACCACATCTTATTTGACCTAATTAGTGAATACTGAAACAAAGCTTTTTTATCAGCCTCGTTGCTTTGCTACCAATGTGTTTAAATTTATGGGTTTCGTGTTTTTATGTACTAAAATATTATAATATAAATATTAAAAACGCTTCGATGCTGAAATCAGGAGGGCAAAATACATTTTCTTAGAGTACATAATTCTTAACATAGACTTGATGTTATAAATTCTGACACTAATGTGATTCTATCCTTGCTATAATCACCATTACCACCTTTATCACCTTGGCATTTCAATATGAATTTTTTATTTATGCTAAAGGTTTTTAGTTCAAAATAGAAAAGATTTAGTTTGCATTTTTTTTAGTGAAATAATCAAGTTACAGACTATTAAGAAGGTTAGATTAATTTTAACTTTAAATTTTGTCTTTAAAATTCAATGATACAAAGATCAAAAACTTTTTTTTCAAAAGAATAGAAATTACTTCAAAATATTTATATATCATTAATAAAGTCTTCATCTGTTTATATAAGAAAAATTTTATATCAAATGAATTTTATACCAAATTTGAACCATGTCAAAGCTGATTATTTTATTTTATTCAAACATAAATAAGGTAAAAAATGATATTTCAATAGGTTCATATTAAATAAGGCTTTCTTCTCTTGAACTTCTTTGATGGTTAAATTGGTTCCATCGGTAATTATGAGAGATAAAAGTATTTTAGGAAGAAGAATTAATGTTCCATCAGAGTCTCTTATATTTAGTTTTGTCTTTTCGTTAATATTGTTAGTAGTTTTTTCTTTTAATGAATATTTCTCAGGAATGCTAATGCCTAATTCTGCTAGGACATCATATAGGATTTTTAATTCGATCGTAGCATCTAAGGCTGCATGATCTAATCATTTAGTGGTCACAGTATGTTAAATTTTGGTTTGCAAAAGGTTGGGAATTGAAAAGATTAAAATTTTCCCAATAAAATATTTGAGAAAAAGGGCTTATTAATAAGTTTATATTGCGATTTATACTTAGCTTGTATCACTAATCTCGACAAAGGTAATAATCGTTAGTCAAACTATATTATAATACAAAGCTTATTAGTATAATTCCAGCCACTTTTATATTCACTTTTATCCTAAGGTATTAGTTTCTGAAGTCGGATTGCTAAATTAGTTCATATCAGGCCGGAAACACTTTAACCTTATTTACAAAATAGATCGCAAAACTTGAAACAATTTTATTTTGTATATTAAATTTCTGTGGTTTTAAAAAAATTCATTTAAAGTCTTGAAAAGCTACCAAGTAGCCTAATTTCATTCATTATTTTGGTAAATACAAACTTAAGCCAACGTTGCAGAATTATCAATTAGACATGGAATACATTCAATATTTGCAAAATTGTAAATCGTTATCGTATCGTATTTTCATTCTAGAACAGTGTCAAATGTGTGTTTAATCTTAAGTCAATGGTTTCAATTTTTATTGATGTATGTTTGATAGATAAAAATTACAGAAACATTTTCAATCTGATAATTATTTCAAATAAAAAATATATAATGTCAAACCAGCTTTACTTCTAATACACTCTTGAAATTTTCATGACATGATTAAATTTCAGTTTACATAAATTTTTAAACAATTAATTAGTTATTAATTTTTATAAAAATATTAAAAAACACTTTAATTTTAAATTTATCTTGAGGTTAAGATTTAAAATTCAAAATTATTTGTTAAAAAATTTGGGACTATTAAAACTATTTTATAGTTCATAGTTTAGATTTTACCAATGACTTAAAAAAAAATCTTGTTAGACAGGAAAGTTTATTATAAAGTTGTTTAGATAATTAATTATATACTTGCATATAAATTATTTTCAAGTTTTTTAAAAAAGCTAAATTTCAAAGAACGTGACGAAATCGTCAATCTTTTCTGATTAAAACCTTTTCAACACTAAAAAATCAATTCTAGACTATTATAAAACGTAAATGAAATTTGGACGCACCTCAGAATGGCTTGTCCAGCAGCTAGACGCTCAAAAACAACTATCTACAACCGATTTCATGCAGAAAATAATTGCCTTGTAGAAACATCTAGCCTTGCATTTATTTAATACACCAGTTGCTATGTGGAAATATCTAACCAAGCTCGTATTAGGTGCACTGGTTGTTGAAATTTTAAGCACATAAAGAACCCGTATTTTGCTTATCTCGACCACCGGGGATGCTACCGATCGACGACTTTCAAATGTTGCTTTTAGGAATAGATTAGATTACTATGATATAATTAGGGATTTAACTCGCTATTTGATCGATAAATATTCAAGATAAAAGACATGAAATTACTCTTCCTTAATCAGTCCAGATGCTTTTTATATAAGCAACAATATAAGGATTGAATATTAATTCCCACAAGAAATTTCAGAGTAATTCTATGAGACTAATTTATCTATTCATAGTAGCCAAATATAAAAAGTTTTTAAAAAACACATTTAAATAAAACGTAAAAAAGAAGGAAGTAATATTCTTTTTTCTGTGTTTAGTTTTCCACCGAATTCTATTTCTTCCTAAATCGGTGCTTTTGTTAGGGTCAACAACTTTCAGTAATTCATTTTTCAGTTCAGAGTTAGTGATTTTATCGATATTCTAGTTTCGTAATTTATATACAATTTTTTTACTATATCAAGTTGATAATGAGAATTAAACCAAATGTGTTTTCCCTCTATAATAAGATAGGTTCAATTTTCTCCTTACTATCTATTCATTCAAAAAGCATATTCTTAACAATTCTACTAGTAAGCCTTTCATTTCTTGAGAAAATAATCAATAATAATTTTTTTTCTTGTTGACTAATTTATTATCAGCAAAAAATCATAGATACATAAAAATAAATTCTACTCTTTAACTATATATCTCTACCATAATTAATATATGGTTCTAATGTTACAAAGTTGTTCAATTGATCAATCTTGATAATAATATATTTTGACCCCAATAAAATATTTTTTCATGTCAGAGCAAATTAGACAAACATTCATCCTTTAACCGATCAATTTTTCTCTTTGCCTTCTTCTGTTATGAAAATTACTTTTTTACCGCCCACGGAGGAATCTCTCTAATATTTTTTAATATTGCATGTGGTTTTGCTAAGAATTTAGATATTTTTTTCAAGTACCAAATTTAAAAACTTATAACACAATTTAAAAATCCCCCAAGTTTCGAGAGCTTTCAAATATTTCAGAGATTATGACTTTGAAACTCAATTTTAATTGTTCTAAGAATATAGCAAGAAAAGTTTTCACCAAACTTAATTAAAATTGAATTGAATTGAATTAAAAATAAAAAACACAGTAAAATTGCAGTATTATTATTATTATTATTATGAGATAAAACTTATAAAATAAAAATAAATTTTATAAGTTTTAATATTGTGATAAAAAATTTTTTGGCAAGAAATTACTTTAACAAGAATATTATATCAAATATCAATTTTATGAAAACAGTATATTTTCAATATCCAACATATAAATAAAATTTTCAATTTTTGATTGATAAAGATCTGTTTTAAGTAAAGTAAAATAATATTTTTGAATGTTATAAATTTTTTTATTTAAATTATCTATATTAATTAAATACTGAATTTAAATTTTTTTATGTTTTTAGCTAGTTTTCTAATAAGTAACAGTGAAAATAAGGTTGAATAAATAATTTTATTTATGTCAATCATATAAAAAAAAATAAAATTAATTTTAAAATTAATTGGTTAATAATAAAAAAATAAATAATAATAATAAAGAAAACAACAAAAAAGCTTTTAAATTTAAATTGCTTTATTGATGAAAATTTTAGATATTGTGAATTTAGTATTTTTAAAAAAAATTTTTAATAAATTAAGGAGAATAAAATTTAATACATAAATTTTTTGAATGTTAATAAATTTTATAATTGATTTATATAATTATATAAAAAACCATAATAAATTGTATAAAATGATTTTATTTAACATAAATAAATAATTATTTGTGTAAAAAGCATATAAACGAATTTTTATTAATAATTTCAAATTTTTTGCATATTAAAATAATGGTAAGATTACAGGTTATTATTATAATTTGTAAAAATATATAAAAAATAAAAATATTTGTCAAAAATTTCATTACTTTTTTGTTATTATTAAAAGTTAAAAGGTTATTATTGTTAACCTTAAAAAGTTTGAAAGAAAATAAATTTTCAAAGTTTTTTAAATTTCGAAAGATATCAAGTTGAGTATTTAACTGAACTTATGATATTTACAGAATGCTTATGCTTTATTCACAGATCTGTTAAAAGAAAATATAATTGGTTAAGAAAAAGTTATATAAGCTATATGGGTTTTATGATTAAATCATATCCTTTTGAAATTTCTCATCGGGAATTTTTATTATTACTCGTTTAGGCAATAATACAATGAAACTTGTTTGGCGTATTTCTTTGTGTGTACCTACTTTACCTATTTAGTATAATTTATAACGAATCATAGTTTGATAATAAAGACATTTTTTAAAGTTAATAAATTAATTTTTTAACAGAGAAACAATATAAATAAGAACTCGGCGTTTAGGCAAATTACTTTTTTAAACGTCGAATAATAATCTATTTATATTTTATCCGTTCTTATTCATACCATGGAAAACAAAGAAATTAAGAGAACAACTCGTCCAGAAACACATGATTGCAATGAGTGTGAAAAATGTCAAGACAGTATTAAAAACAATCAAAAGAATTGTGGGTAATATGTGTATGACATGCAAGTTCATATTTTTTAAAAAACTTTATAAGAACTTTTCAAGCAGCAATAAAGAAGTTGATGAAATAATTAGGAATCCAATCT
>JAAOMT010000664.1:1018571-1058628 GCA_016748015.1 Geosiphon pyriformis
ATCTTAATTTTTAATGCTAATTTTTAGATATATGTATACCGGAATGATTGATTTGAATAAAGAAAAGGGGGTGGATGTCTTGCAAATACTGATAGCTGCTGATGAGCTCGAACTTCTCGAGTTAATCAATTATTGCCAAGAGCATCTTATTGAAAAGGAATCTAAATGGCTTCAAGAAAATGCTGTTAAAACCATGCAAACAGTTTCTTATCATGAAGCTTTTGGAAAACTGAAGGAACATTATTCTCGAATGGTTGAGGATAACCCAGATTTTATCTTTAAATCAAATGACTTCCTTTCTTTGGAAGAATCGGTTCTTGTGTTCTTGCTAGAAATAGATGACCTTGATATGAAGGAAATTGAAGTGTGGAAATCTCTAATCAAATGGGGTATTGGAAACACACCAAGACTTGTCAAAAAGAAGTTAGTGAGCTGGGGTGCAGAAGATTTTGCTGCACTTGAGAAAACCATTCACAAATGCATCCCATTGATAAGATATTGTGACATCTCTGGGGATGACTTTTTTGACCATGTTATACCATATAAAAAAGTTTTACCGAAGAGCTTAAAGAATGAAATCTGGGCATACCATCTTAAGACTATACCTCAACCACCAACGCATATTCTTCCATCCCGAGTTCGTTTCGCCGAATCTCTGATCATAAAATCACGACATGTTAATATCATCTCTTCATGGATTGACAAAGAGACTGCTACATTGAATTACAAATCTCCCTACACCTTCAACCTTATATATCGAGGCAGTCGTGATGGCTTTACAGGAAGAAGTTTTCAAAATAGATGTGCCGATTACGTAAACACCGTTGTTGTAGCCAAGATAGCTGGATCTGGGAAAATTGTGGGAGGCTATAATCCCACATACTGGGGAGACTTGGTTTTCCGCAATCAATATTATAATCGTTGTGGATATTATAATAGGGATGAATATTATAATGGGGATGAATTTTATTATAATGAGGCTAAAATTCATTTTGATCGTTCTGAGGAATATTTGAGTGCGTCTGATGCTTTTATTTTTAATTTGGGTGATGGGAAAAATTCTAACCTCATAAAGGTTGCTCATAGTACAAGTGAAAATCAAATAGCGTATAATCCCAATTATGGACCATATTTTTATAGTGATTTATTCTTTGGCAATAGTTCTAACGAGAAAGAATCATGCTGGTATAAGCCGAGCTCCTACAAACCTCAAATTTTTGATAATGAATTTAGTTTTCACCTTGATGAGTTGGAAGTATTTCAGGTAATAAAAAATATATAAAACTACCATATCAATGGCTAAGCAAAACGTTGCTTTTTGTAAATGAGATTTTATTTGGTTTTTTTAATTCTTATAATAATTATGTGCCATTTCTATCTGATTTGGCCTGATTCTTTCTTATTAATATATTTTTGATAAATTTAGAAAATTATATTTAGAGTTAATTGGGAAATCTTATCTAAAAACTTTGCTTATTCATTTCCGAACAAACCAAATTCAAATGCAATAATATTTTGTTTTTTTATTAATTTACTTTCTACTCATTCGAGGTAAAAAAGACGAGCACTATCTCTGTATCTTTACCTCGCATCAAATGTATCTTAGAAAAACTATTTTATTGTTACTTATTATCATTTAGTTGTTTTAAATTTTTTGGCTAATTTTGTTTTAGTAAATCTAAAAATAAACCAAAAACAGTTGTTTTGAATTTTATAAATATTTTGAATATAAATTCATTTTATTTGAATTTATGAATATTTTTGTAAATAATGTTTTCTAAAAATATTTAAGTCAATTCGTAATATTTTATCTAAAAAATAATTAAAAATAATTAAAAAATACAATTATTATATATTAATTTGTATTATAATATTTTTTAAATGCAAAATTGAATACATTTTTATAGCAAATAACACCAAAATAGATTCAAAAAAATTGACGTTATTTTTTCTTAATATTTTTTAAAAACTTTTAAGATGGTCAATGTTTTCTTAAATTTGCAAATAAATATTATCAAAAACTTTCAAAAATAGCAAAAACTTACTAAAAACTAAATAAAATAGACCAGCAGATAAAACATTTCAAAACTTAAAAAATATTTGTTTTAGCTTCTATTTAATTATGCTAAATCCCAAATATTATGCTTTAAATGTTTTTTCTTTAACCATATACTGATTATATTTCATGGCTTTTTATTTAAACAAACTAACTTTAACAAAAATTAATGGTAAAGTTTATTCTTAAACTCTTGATTATTATATAATATGTTTAGTGTAATATTATTATTTAATAGTGGTTAATTTAAAATAGTTGTATTTTGTTATTATAAAAATTTGAAATTCTTTACAAATTTTAACAACTTTATTTAAACCAATTTATAGAGTTTTTATTATTATTAGGTTTTAACTTTGTGTTTACACATAAATATTGAAAGCAGGAAAAAAGTCCAATTTAAATATTAACCAAATTTTATTACAATAAACAATATTTATAAATAAATCAATTAAGATTAGTAATTTGAAACTTTAAATGTTACAAACTTGATATAATTTATTAACTTTTAATTATTTTGGAATTAATAAAAGTTTTTAACATGTTTAACTTAAAATATATATGCAAATAAAAATATTAAAACATTAATTTTATAAATTATTACAATTTTTTTTGTATTAACTAATCAATAATAATTATTTTCAAGAATTTTATTATAAATTTAATTTTATATTATTTATTGTCAATCAATTTATTATAATAATATATTTTTTAATTTGTAATAAAACTATTACTATTAATAAAATTACAGAATTAATCTTTTTTAAAGTTTGCTTTTTATTATTCAAATTATTAAAAATCAAAATTAATTTATTTACTGCTTCTATACAAAAACTGATAATCAAACTGAAAAAAAAACAATTTTAAACAATATTTAAAATATCTAATTAGTCATTATTAAAAAATAAACAAAATTTTCACACATGGTATAATTTTTATACAAAAATTTATATATAGTTTTATTAACTAACCACTATATTTTGTAAATTATCGCTATTATTTCTTAATTGAAAATATAATTTTTTTTAAAAAGTTTTGCCCGTGTAAATTATATAAAACAATTTTAAATAATTGTAATATATTTAATTGAAAATTGAACATATTCAGTTCAAATAAAATAACTAATTAATTAAAATTAAGAAAATCTTTTAATTTCAAAATTGATAATTAAAAAATAACGGCTGAATGACACTGTATGAAATAATAAATAATTAAATGTGGGTTTTTCAACTCAGTATTATAATATTTAATTATTAAAAAACCTGGACTTGTTAAAGTTTTTGGCAAATTTTAAAATTTATGTATTTTATAAAGTACATATTCAAATTATTAAATTTTATTATTATTATTATTTGAAACAAAACAAAATATAAGGTAATTAAAATATTTGACTTAAAACTTATTTAAATAAGTCTTAATATGTAATAAAATAAATAATTACTTTTAAAATTGTACAAAATTAATTAATTATACGAAGACTTAAAAAAAACTAAAAAATTATTATTTTCAATACTTTTAATGATATTGTTACAAATTAGAATAATATAAAAGAAAACAACTAAAAACAATATAAATTTTAAAAATTTTAACAAAATAGCAAATTTAAAATATATTAAAAAATAATTGTTAATTTATTTGACTCATAAATTTATTCCAAAGGTCAATTAATAAGTTATCAATTTAATTAACAATTAAATTAACAATTAAAACAACAACTTCTAAAATTTGTTATTAAAACATTTATATTCTATTAAAACCTACAAAATATTTTTTATTAAGACATTAGTAATAATAATATTAATTTTTTAAAGTTATATTAATATATCTTTTTAAATTTTATTAATTATAACGAAGTTTCTCTATTACATAAAAAAAAAATTTATTTTTTTATTTCAAATGTCTTAAATTAAATATGATTCACGTGCTTTCTACATGTAACCAGACGTAAGCCCAGTCGAGACAAAACGATGTTAAATCTATATAAAAAAAACAGCCATTTTATGCACAATTATAATTAAACTATTATTATCATAACTAAACTGGCTAATTATATAGCAGTCTTATTTGCATCATATTTAATATTAAGAGTCTGCAGCTCTCAAAGTATCATCATTCTAGTAAACTTTTTTTTACTTACAAAAGAATCTGGGTTTTTTTCAAAAATATTATTATTACTATTTACACCATATTTTATTTTAAGACTTACTATCTTTCTTGCTCAAATTATTAACAATTTTCTCCAAAAATGTCAATATTTTTCTCAATTGCAAGAATTCTATTTGCTGTTTTAATCTTTACAAAAACATAATTACCAATAAATTTTTTATCACAAAAATTAAATATAAAATCTTGTACTAGCAAAGTAAAGCACAAATATTTCAATGCTAACTACAGACTTGAACAAAAACTTTAGAAGAAGAAATAATAATATTTTGTAATTAGAAACCAAATAGTTTATACTTTAGTACTTAAATTATTGCCAATAACAAAGAGTTTCTTATTAAATATAGTTTTTTTTTAATTTACTAGTTTTATAAATAATGATATTCAAAAGCAATCTAAAAAGTAAATATAACAATTACATATTTTAGTTGTCAAAAAGAATTAAAAGATTAAAAATAAAAGAGATACAGCTATAAACTTAAGAAACCAATTTGTTAATTTCAAAGACAGTATAACCAGAAAAAAGATTAACTAACTTGATCTTAAATATATAATAAAAAACATTAACTTTTTTTTGATTAAAAAGAAAAAAATTCTAATATTATCTTTTATTAACAAAACCTATTAGCAAATAAGAGCAGTTTTAACAGATTTAGAATTCTTGAAATACACAACAACATATTATTATTAATTAGTAAACTAAAACTTAGTACTTAAAACTTTAGAGTAAGTTAGTTATTAATTTTTTATCAAAAACTTTGGAGTTCTTGGAAAAAACAGAGAGCACATTAGGATTATTTTTGGTAGGCCTTTTGATAAAACTTTGTAAGGAAAAAAACTTTCAACCAAAGATAAAAACAGTGCTTTAAAACTAGCAAAAGACTGGTCTATTACTACTTTATTGAAGAAAAGTTATTAGGTGCTTCAGAAAATAAAAAGGTTGCAACTTTTTTACTTTTTACTCTGGATGTGGTCTAAAAATATGAGAATTTTTAATTTTATTATAACAATTTATTGTATTTTTTTTTGTGGTAATACTTTTAGCTTAATTAACGCCAATTATTATTATGAAATTTTGTTGTTTTAAGTTTTTAGTATTTTTTAAGTTTATTTATAACTTTGCTTTTTTCAGTTTTTAGTTTTATTTTTTTATTTTGATTCAATAAGTTTAAAATAAAATAAAATTAATTTGAAATTTGAAATCTCTTAAATAAAACTTAAATAATTTGATCAACTTATTAAACTTAATTAGATAATTTTTAAACCAATTTTAGTGTCGAGTTAATGAAATTTCGAAAAATTATTGTTATAGAAATTTAGTATTGAAATTTTTTTCAAAAATGCTTTAAAATTAAAAAAATGAAACAAAAAGCAAAATAATATTAATATTTCAAATATTAATTTTGAATGGTTTAAACAAAAGATCAACTTATTTAGAGCTAATATAAATAAATTAAAATTTTAAAGAATTATTTAGTTATAAAATTTCTGCTTAATTGAGTGATCCGTTAAAATAATATATCTGTAATACAGAATTATATCATAATTATTTAAAATTATCTAAATTGCTTCATTATAAGTTGACTTTTTGCTTTTCAATTAAGTTTTATCAAGGCTTGTTCCAATTGTGAACGTAAACTATGAATAAAGATTTTAATCACAAAAAGAAAATGGCAAGTTTAAAAACGAATAACTAATAATTTTCGCACAATCAATAAGTGCAGAATAGATTTAGAAAAAGAACTCTTTTACTCAACAGTTGGCCATCTTTATCTCAATCCAAAAGAAAAATTTATAGCGTGGGTTGATTGTCACCTAAACAAAAATTAAAACATAGCTAGTCTTTTTTGTTTTGAGCAAAAAATGGATATTAAAAATAGGTAGCAATTTTCACAAAACAATAACCTAAAACATACTAGCTGTATTGGTAGAAAAATTTTCAGCATGCTATTTTAAAGTTATAGATTTTTGATTATATAAATATAAATTCAGTCTTGTAAGGCTTAGACCTAATTTAATTTAATTTAATTTAATTTGGCGATTCCTAAAAAAGATGGGGTGTAGGACTTGAAAGATTGCTCATTTTCTTTATAAAATTACAAAATAGTTGTACATGTGAAAATTGCATAATTAATCTCCTTAAATCAGTGATTGATTGATTGATTTATTAATAAATCAGGGTTTTGAAAGTGGGGAATCATCGAAGTTTTTACTCCTCTATTTTCATTATGTCTAAATTTACTGAAACTCTTATCCATGACTTTAGCGAGCTATTGCAAAATTCGGATGAATATAATCTGATTATTGAAGCTGGAGAAAAACCCGAGCTCAAAAAGTTTCAAGCTCACTCTATTATTCTTCGTGCTCGCTCTCCTTATTTTCGACGAGCCTTGTCAAATGACTGGGCGAAAAAGAAGGAACATATGTTGATTTTTAAGAAACCTAACATTGCAGCAAAAATATTTGAGATTATACTCGGGTAGAGCTATTTTATTGTTTTCTATAAATAATAGAAAAAAAACTAAATATCTTAAAATTTCTTATATTACTAATTTATAGATATATGTATACTGGCGTGGTTAATTTGAATAAAGAAAAAGGGGAGGATGTCCTGCAACTACTAATAGCTGCTGATGAGCTTGAACTTCTTGAGTTAATCAATCATGGCCAAGAGCATCTCATTAAAAATGAATCTAAATGGCTGCAAGAAAATGCTGTTAAAACCATGCAAACTATTTCTCGTCATGAACCTTTTGGAAAATTAAAGGAGCATTATTCCCAAATGGTTAAAAATAACCCACAGTTTATCTTTAAATCAAATGATTTCCTTTCGTTGGAAGAATCGGTCCTTGTATCCTTGCTTCAAAGGGAAGACCTTGAAATAGAGGAAATTGAATTGTGGCAATCTTTAATCAAATGGGGCATTGGAAACACATCAAAAATTACTGAAAAGAAGTTAATGAGCTGGGGTGCAGAAGATTTCGCTGCCCTTGAGAAAACCATTCACAAATGCATTCCATTGATAAGATATTATGACATCTCTGGGGATGACTATTTTGACCATATCGTACCATATAAAAAAGTTTTACCGAAGAACTTAAAAAAGGAAATTTGGGCATACCATCTTAAGACTAAACCTCAACCACCAACTCATGTCCTTCCACCTCGAGCCCGTTTTGCTGAATCTGAGATCATAAACTCACGACAAATCAATATCATTTCTTCATGGATCGATAAAAAGACTACAAAAAACTACAAATCTCCCTACACTTTCAAACTCCTCTATCGAGGCAGTCGTGATGGCTTCACAGTAAGCAGTTTTCGAAATCTATGTTCCAATCAGTTTAAAACCGTTGTCGTAGCCAAGATAACCGGACCCGGAAATATTGTGGGAGGCTATAATCCCACATCTTGGGGTGGCAACCAACCAAATACAATTAATTATGACTATAGTTATAATTATAATTATAATTATAATTATAATCGTGAGCAATACTTGAGCGCACCCGAAGCATTTATTTTTAATTTTTGTGATGGGAAGAACCCTACCCTCGCAAAAGTTGCTCGTAGTACAAGTGGAAATCAAATAGGGTATTGTCAGAGTTATGGACCATATTTTTATAGTGATTTATTCTTTGGCGATAATTGCAACACACAAAAATCATGCTGGCATCAGTTAACCTATTTCCAACCTGAAATTTTTGATACCACAGGTCGAGCTGCGTTTCAGGTTGATGAATTGGAAGTATTTCAGGTTATTGAAAAGTGATTTTATTATAACTTGAGCTTTTAAAAATACCATAATACTCCTTTTTACTTTAAGTAAACTTTTAACCTGATAAGCTTTCTAATAGATAATTTTTATATGGCTTTGCTTCTATTGCTTCTATTTCTTCTATTGATAACATAAAATTATATCAGCTAGCAGTTAGGGGCCTTTTTAATTTTTTAAAATAACTAGTCTTTTAAGGCTAATATTTTTGGGTTAAATTAATTCCGAACATTCAGGATTTTTGTTCTTTATGTTTTAAATAATTGTTTTAATTTTATTTTAAAATTTGAATTTTATTATTTTAGCCTATGAAAAAATATATAAGTAACCCAGGAAGTTGCTTCATGTATTTAGAATATCTTTTTCTTAAAAAGATTTTTAAGCTACATTGAAAAAAAATAAGTAGGCTTTTTATTATTTGCAGTCTTTTATTTGTTGCAATAATATTTTAATAATAATCTTCAAGTTTAATAAACAAAAACTTATTAAACGCATTAAAAAGCAAATAAGAGGATTGAAGAAATAATTCTAAAATCAAATAATAAGAATTGAAAATTAAGCATATAGAATATTTTTGAGAAATCTATTTCAATTTTTTTATAATATATTTTGATTTTGCAAAAAAAAAGAATATTATAATAATATAATAAAACTAAGAAATAAAAATAATTATTTATCAAATCGTTAATATTATAGCTTATTCAATTTATTGAATAATAAAGCTTCTTTTAAACAAAATAAAAATTATTATTTAAATAATAACAAATAATATTAATAATACGATTTTAAGTATTAAGATTTTATAAATAAACATAAAAACTATTATGAATTTTAAATTTTAATAAAAGTTTTAGCTATAAGCTATTAATTTAATTTTTTAATCGTTTTAAAAGCTGCAAATCTTTAGAATTTAAATAGTAAATTTTATAATAAAAAGCAAACGTAATTACTCATTTGAGATTTGAAAAATTTTGTTGATTATTCTTTAATGCTTAAGTAATATATATTAACCTTTTGGAGTTATTTTTTTAGTTTTCAGCGTAAGATTAATTAATTATAAAAAAAAATTTATATTTATTAAAAATAATAAGATCATTGCAAAAAATAGTGTTCATTTAATAATAAAAATTATTTTGATTTTAAGTTTTTTAAATCAAATTGACAGTTTTTTATAAGTTTTTATTTAAATCATAAATGTGGTTTATGCGCGATCCACGTCTAATGTATGAGAATCGCGTCATGCGCAAAATAGTCTGCGGTTAGACTACATCGTCAGCAAAGAAATTTGATTATTACAAATGTGTGTTAATTGTTGTGATTTAAATAAAATTACTTTTAAATATTAACTGTAAATTTAAATTTATTGTCAATTTCTAAACTAATATCAAAATTAATTTGTAAAAATTTTTAAAAAAAATATTTTGTGGTATTTTAATCTTTTATTAACATTTTTTGAAATACCTGCATATTTTAATATTTTAGAATGTATAAAAATAGATTTAGATGATACTTTAAGAATTTTTTTCATCTATATATTATTAAATTGTTACATCTTTTGGTTTTTTCTCTTTTACAAATTTATGAAAAAAATTTGATTGTTGTTACAACATTTAAAAAACGGTATCATCATTTAAATAAAATAAAATAATTTTATATTGTATTTTATGATCACAAAACCTTGAATAATTTATCACTACTTAAGCATTGAATTTAACACAAGCTTTTCATCTTAATTATTATTAATTTTCTCCTTTAAATTCTTTATAAATCTGAAATACAACAGAGAAAATATGATATGTTTTTATGATATTTTAATTACCAACAAGCAGTTTGAACTACAATACAAAGGAAAAATTTTATATTTATAGGCATAATAAATCACTTTTTGACTCCTTTTTCAATAACCTCAAATACTTCCAATTCATCAACCTGAAACGTAACCCGACATGTTATATCGAAAATTTCAGGTTGGATGTCAGCCAACTTATGCCAGTATGACTCTTGTGTATTGCAATTATCGCCAAAGAATAAATCATTATAAAAATATGGTCCATAACTCTAACAATATGCTATTTCATTTCCACTTGTACTACGAGTAATCTTTGCGAGGGCAGGATCCTTCCCGTCACCTAAATTAAAAATAAATGCTTCTGGCGCACTCAGATATTGCTGATTATAGCCACAGTAGATGCTACCACATGATATGGGATTATAGCATCACACAATATTTCCGGGTCCGGTTATCTTGGCTACGACAACGGTTTTAACCTGATTGGCACATAGATTTCGAAAACTGCTTACTGTAAAGCCATCAGGACTGCCTCGATAGAGGAGTTTGAAAGTGTAGGGAGATTTGTAGTTTTTTGTAGTCTTTTTATCGATCCATGAAGAAATGATATTGATATGTCGTGAGTTTATGATCTCAGATTCAGCAAAGCGGGCTCGAGGTGGAAGGATATGAGTTGGTTGTTGAGGTTTAGTCTTAAAATGATATGCCCAGATTTCCTTCTTTAAGTTCTTCGGTAAAACTTTTTTATATCATGTATACCGGAGTGGTTAATTTGAATAAAGAAAAGGGGGCAAATGTATTGCAAATACTTATAGCTGCTGATGAGCTCGAACTTCTTGAGTTAATCAAGCATGGTCAAGAGCATATCATTAAAAATGAATCTAAAGGCTGCAAGAAAATGCTGTTAAAACTATGGAAACAGTTTCTTGCCATGAACCTTTTGGAAAACTAAATGGGTATTACTTCCAAATGGTTGGCAATATTATCTTTAACTCAAATGATTTCCTTTCTTTGGAAGAATCGATCCTTGCATCCTTGCTTCAGATGGAAGACCTTGAAATTGAGGAAGTTGAAGTGTGGCAATCTTTAATAAAATGGGGTATTGGAAACACATCAAAAATAATTGAAAAGGCGTTAGTAAACTGGGATGCAGAAGATTTTGCTGCCCTTGAGAAAACCATTCAAAAATGCATCCCTTTGATTAGATATTATGTCATCTCTGGGGATGACTATTTTGACCATATCATACTATCTTAAAATTAGTCTAATAATTTAAAATAAGGTAACCTTACCTGATAATAATCTCAAATATTTTGCTGTAATATTTGGCTTCTTAAAAACTAACATATGATCCTTTTTTTTAGCCCAGTCATTTGACAATGCTCGTTGAAAATAAGGAGAACGAGCACGAATAATAGTAGGGGAGTTTGAAACTTTTTAAGTTCGGCTTTTTCGCCAGCTTCAATAGACAGGTTATATTCATCGGAATGTTGCAATAGCTCGCTGAAGTCATGGATAAGAGTTTCGATAAATTTAGCCATTGAGAGTTATAAAAAGATGAAGAAATTTAAAAATTCTAACTATATAAAATGTTATATGTGAGTAATAACACAAGCTTAATGATCAATTAATCAATCATCTCAGCTGCAAGACAACGGTTTTCATGAATCTTTAGCTTCAACTTATAAATACGTGTGATCAAATTTATACTGATATTCTGTAAGCAATATTAAAAGATAGAATGTTTTAAATATTTAAACTAATTTAATTCTGATAATTGTTAATAATTGTAATTTTTCCCACCTTTTATAAGATATTAACTGTAGAATATATTTGTTCATCTTCGACATATTGACATCACCCCAGATGTATAATTGAAATGTATATCAAGAAAGAATTCAATATCAATTTTGCGTTAAGCAGCAAAAAATATCAAACAAACTTTAAGTTTCTCAAACAATTGCTAATGAAACTTTTTAAAAACAAAAAATTCACAAGATTAAGATCTTTTTTAAGGAAAAATAAAAACATCCCATTATTTTTAACAAAATACACATTGTATAAACACAACATTTTCAGATCTAATGTTCAGATATCATTGAAAATGTTATTTTAAAAATATAATCTATGAGTATTTTTTTTTTCAACTTAAGCAAATTAATTTTACTACTCAAATACTAACAAAAAAACAGAGCTAAAAAAACATTTATCTTACAAACATTAAAAATTTAATTTTATAACATTTGTTTAATTTAAAAATATAAATACGATAAATAAGTGTCATCAGAGTTGTAACTAATTGTATTTATATACAAACCATCTTAAGATCAAACCTCAATCACCAACGCATCTTCTTCCACTCAGAGTTTGTTTCGCCCAATCTCAGATTATAAAATCACCACATGTCAACATTAATAAAAAGACTGCTACAACGAATTACAAATCTTCCTACATCTTAAACCTTATATATTGAGGCAGTTATGATAGCTTTACAGGAAACAGTTTTCGGAATATATTTGTCAACTATGTAAAGACTGTTGTCGTAGCCAAGATGCCTTACAAACTCTCATTTTAATTAGATCAAAAAGAAAAAACGAGAAGTGTGATTATAAAAACTCTATGTAAACTAGCTGATAATGTATAAAAGTCACTTGAGCCGATCTTAGTAATCATAGACTCGGAAAAAGAATTTAGTAAACTTTCAATCAATCTTCTCACTTAAAGAGATAAATTTCTTATTCAAAGTTAAGTGCCAAATTAATTAAATAATTGGCTTAAATCTTTCATTTAGCAATATGAATTGATTTTTCTGAGTATTAAAAATAATAAAATTTTTGCGAACAAGATTTAAAATTGAAATTAAATTAACAATTAAAAAAATTAAGTTTAAAAGCAAGAAAATTACGGTCAGTGAAAATTTAACAATAATATAAAAAATATATTATTAAATAATTTAACAAAAAAAACAAAGTTTCAGAAATATTATAAATAATAATAATAATAGCACAAGTTTATTAAACTTTGTTTATGAAAAATATATTATGATACACAATATTTATATTGATAATTTTATAGATTGCATTATGATATATTTCTCAAGTTATAAATAAATTTTTAAAGATAGAATTGGTATTTGTCTAAAACTTTATAATTTAATTTTTAATTATTGTTAATTGTTCATTAGTTATTAATTTTTAAAAAATAAATAACGATATTTACATAAATATAAATTATGATTTGTTTTTTTTAATAATTCGTAATGAAAAAAACAAAATTAATCATTAAAATTATTAATTTAATTATTTTAATGAGTTTTTTTATTTAAAAAAGAAAAAATTAATAATAATAGCATTTTTTGTGATTTGATACCAAAAATATTTTTACCACTTTAACGATATTTTAGTATTTGAAAAATAAAAATAAGAATTGAATATTCTTTTAGGAGTCTTTGAAAATTATTCTCGAAACTATTTTTAAGAGGTTTTTCTATATTCACTATATCAACAATTAAAAAATTTTCTCAAAAATCTGGCATCATTAAGACCATGTTATAGTCCATAGTCTAGATTTAACCGGGAAAGTTAATGAATATGGCTAAGTCAATAAATACGGTAGTTTGAAATACTATGAATGGATTCGAAGAGAGCATTTGTCAAATATCAATGAAATTGCTAGAGAAGGGTTCGGTATAATTTATAAAGTAATATGTGTTGATGGATGAATTGATAAATATAAGATGTAATGCTGAAATAGAATATAAAAGAAGAAAAACTAAATTTTAAGGGAAAAAAGTGGGAAGTAGTAATAAAAATTATAAAAACGAATAGCTTAGAAGTATATAAAGAGGTAAACAAAGTATTATTATTATATTTATATTTAATTCATATTTATCCTATCATTTATTTACTATTTATTTTTTACACTGTCAATAGTTAATAAATCCCCCTCAGGTTCAAAGTTTAGCTTCTTATATAATATTTCTTCAATATATGGATTACGCAAAATACTGAAACACTCGAGTATTGAATTGTGATAGAGTTTGCCAAACAAACGAAAATATTTATCAAAAAATTTTATTCTACGAGTTGGTTTAATAAATTAGAAATCGTGTGGATAATAGCTTCTGGGCTTTTACAAATTCATTCTTCTTATTTCTTCATCGTGAACTAAACTCGAGCAACATCCTACAATTAAATGCTAATGGTATAAATTTTGGAGACCTTTGATTATGTCAACTAGTAAACAATGAAACAAGATCAGAAACAACAGCAACAACAGGAAAAGACGCGAAAGAAAAAAAGATATATGGAGTGATTCCATACATTCACCCAGAAGTTTTAACAGGAGAAAATTTTACAATGACTGGTAATATTTATAGTTTTGGCATGTTATTATGGGGAATTAGCAACAGGAAAGCTTCCTTTTCATGATCGTTCTCATGACCACCTTCTTATAATGGCTATTTTAAATGGTCACAATATTACCTCCCCACTTATTCCACTCTGTATTGCCGAAATGTTTGAGGAACTTCAAAAGGTGTATGACACGAAGCCTACAAGAGATTCTCCAACTAGGAGGGCAAAAGGGAAACAATTTTTCGAATCAGATAAACACGCAAAAGAAATGTTGAAAAAAGACTCAACAACAAATCATTCAACAACTACAGCGATTACTCAATCATCCAGGAGCAGCTTATACAAGTGGTTTTTTAAGTTTGCAAATGATTGATAGCTTATATATTGATTAATTATTTGATTTAATTATTACACAGCATATTAAAAATTTAGTTTACTATTTTAAAAGAATTTGTGTTTCTCCCTAAAGGTAAGAAGTTGAAAAAAGGTTGAATATAATTTATTGTTATTCTATTGTTTGAACACTTATTTTTTTTAGATTAAATGACTCTTAATAAATATTATAATGAGATTAAATTATTAGTTTAATAAGTGATAGACTGTATCTTAAATTACGTTTATTATATTAAACTGAATAGTTTTATTAATTTATTTAATTCATTAAAAAGGGTATCCTCTTTCTACTTCCTTTTCCCACTCTTTCCTCTTGAATTGGTTTTTTTTTATCATATTTTCTTTCCCTTGATTAAACATGTTTAACTATGAATGATTTAAGTTGCTATAGTACACAAAGATGCCAAACAAGTTTTCCATTGTGTCATTGACTTTTTGCCTAAACGAGTAGTTTGATAACTATTATAACAAAGAATTTAACATTTTAATATATTTAATTCAAACCTGTTTTTTCTGTTAAACCTAAATTTAATATTGAGTTTTCGCTCTTAATTGCGAAATATTAAAAGCACCTTAAATACAAATTATTATAATTTTTTAAATAAATATTCTTTTCTAATGCTAAAATTCTATGGTTTAAATTAATTGCGAATAAGAGGTTTTTTAATTTTTTTTATGTTAAACATGGTTTATATAATTATTTTACTCATTTAAATTTGATATTTGGATGATTCAAAATGAATATTTTTATTAGTTAAAAATATTACAAATTCTTGTTTTTATCTATATTGTAATTAATTTGGCGCTATTTTATTTGCTTTTTGCTCTATCAAAAACTTAAAATTCATACAAAAAGCAAAAGTCCTTGTACTTTGAATTTTACTAATTATATGTAGAGCAAGTTTTAAATCTAAAATTCCAAGTTTTTCCTTAACATATTAATTATGTTAAATAAAATGTATCTGCTGAAATTACCTTTTTTTATTAATTCTCAAAATTATATTTTTTTTCTTGCAATAATTGTTTTCGAATCATTTTTAGCCCAGAGTTATTAGCTTATCTTTTTTTGATTTTTATTTAAGGCATAAATGAAACTAAACTGCTTAATTTGGCAATGTTTTCTGGAAATTTAACATAATATGAAACACCTTGATAAATTTTTTTATAGTTTATAAATGCGCAAAGCTTATTGCATATAGGATTTTCCCACTATGTTCTTTAGATTATTTGTTTATCTTCATAAATTTTTTACTTTCATTTAAATGTTAGTAAATGAGCATTCTATCTTTTCATTGTTTGAAACAATTAGTTTCTATTTTTAAACTGTGACTATTAGATTTGTAAATGTTTTAAATAGATTTAATAAAAATACATAGTTTATATTAAAATTAGTTGTGAATTTCTGAATTTCATAAGTTATGTACAATTCTGCCAATTAAGACATGAGTAAAATATATGTACTCACTTAATTGGTTATCATGTTTCTTTTGATCAAAAATGTTTTTTTTAAAAAAATCTCAAATTTTACAAAAAATGGACAAATGTTAAAAACGCTTCTCTTTTACAATTTTATGTTTACAACTAGAGTAAAAAGTCCCATTTTTGGCTTTAAGTAAAAGTATTTTTCTACTCAAAGTTTTTTTAAAGCAACACACTAACAGTTTTAGTATAATTATTACTACTTTAAAAAGCCCTAAATTTTTCAACCACAACCAATAGTTAAATTGCTATTTTCTATTGCCAATTTTTTTTTGCTATCTAAATTGTTAGAAAAACCAAATCAGTTAAAAAGCAAATTCTTTTTAAGAACATACTAAAAAACAGTGTTTTTTTGGTTTACTTAAGGCATTTCTTAAAAACTAAAGCTTATTTCTTCTCTGGTAAAAAATAAAACATTAACTTTTTTTAGTTTCTTTAATGTATTACCAATTCAATAATATTTGTGCTAATTATAATACTTGATTCTGTTTTGGCTATAAAAAAAGATTTTCTTATTTTAAAAAATAATAATAATAACATATTTGTTAAATTTGGTTTAAATTAATATTTAGATGTATTGTTTAATATAATAATTTTTGGTCAATTATTATTACTAGTTTAAAAAAACAAGTTATGTTTTAATATATAACTTTTTTTTGATTTTATTATTACAATAACTAATTAAAATTAATAAATAAAAACTTAAGCTTATTTTTGTTGTTATTTTTAAGATTGCAAAATCTTTTGTGGTTTTCTAGTTTCTGTTTTTTTTTGTTATAGCTTTTAGTAATATTTTTTTGGATGTTTTTGCTAATTATATTAAAATACATTTGGAATTTTGGTAAAATCTTTAATATTAAATTAAAGTTTTTTAGTTTAATGCAGTTTTTGCTTGTTGGTCAATTTTGATAAAAAACAATATTAAAAAACTTTTTTTTATTAACCAAAAAAAGATTATTTTTAAATTTAAAAAAATTCTTAATGCTGTTATTATTAAAATTAATATTTTTTTAAAAAAATTCTATTGGATAAAAAAACTTTTAGTTGTTAATACTATTATAAATATTAGAGCTTAAAGTATTTAATTACTAATTATATAACTGTTTTTTGGTGCATCCAAAATTAATTTATTAATTAATGTATTAATTAGATGATTTAATTTAAGACTGTTGTTTTCTTAATTTTGTATAATTTTAATTTTTTTAGTATTATTAGCAATAAGATATATAAATATAAAGTTGTAAAATTTGTTTAATTCTAAATAAAAATTTGAATTTTTGGTAATTTGTGTTATTTTTTTATTTTTTTAAAGTGTATTTTTAACTTAATTACTAATTTACTCAAAATTTATAATTAATTTAAGAACAAATATAAAACTTGTATTATAAATATTTGTGGTTTTAAAGATTTTTTATCAATTATAATTAATTATGCTAAATTGTATTAAATGTAAACTAAATAAAATAAAATAAAATTTTACAAAAAAAGCACAAAAAAATATATTAATAAATATACTTATAATAAAAAAGTATATTTAAATTACTTTAATAAAATAAAAGTATTTAGTAGATAATTATTTATTAATATTTTAACAATATATGGTTTTAATAAAATTATCAAAGAATATTTAAAAAACAATATATTATTAATACACCAAAATACAAAGCATTAAAAAATATATTATTCAAAAATAAAATTTTGCATTGCCAAGATTTTCAATATGAATAAACAATAAAAACAAATTAACACGTTTAATAATTAAATAAAAATTTGATATATATAAAAAAGTTAGAATGTTTCAAAATATCTTTTTGCAAATTCAAAAAAATATTATAAAATATAGAAATTCATTGTAATAACAAATAGTCTAGTTACTTATTTGTTTTATGTGGCTTTAGGATAAATGTAACAATTTTTTAGGTAATTTGTAAAATTTTCTCCCAAGTCATTTACATTTTAAATTGGTAAAATAATTATTTAAAACATATGAACATAAATTAAGAAAAAATTCAAATGGCTTTTAATGCTACCTGATGTAATTTTCTGATATAAATACAAAGCAAAGCCATGTAAAAATTATATATTAGAAAAGCTTTTTAGGTTAAAATACTTAATTAACAATAATATAAAGTAAAAATGAGAATTATTGTATTTCTAAAAACTCTAGTTATAATAAAATAACTGTTGAAATGACTTGAAATACTTCCAATTCATCAACCTGAAACATAATTCGAGTTTCGGTATCAAAAATTTCAGGTTTGAAGTAGGTTAACTGATGCCAGCATGAGTTTTGGGTGTTACAATTATCGCCAAAGAATAAATCCATATAAAAATATGGTCCATAACTCTGACGATATCCTATTTGATTTCCACTTGTGCTACGAGCAACCTTTGCGAGGGCAGGATTCTTCCCGTCACCTAAATTAAAAATAAATGCTTCTGGCGCATTCAAACATTGCTCAAGATGACTATGACGAAAGTGGTTGCCACCCCAAGATGTGGGATTATAGCCTCCGATAATATTTCCAATACCGGTTATCTTAGCTACGACAACGGTTTTAGACTGATTACCACATAGATTTCGAAAACTGTTTGCTGTAAAGCCATCACGACTGCCTCGATATATAAGGTTTAAGGTGTAGGGAGTTTTGTAATTCATTGTAGCAGCTTTTTTATCAATCCATGAAGAGATGATATTGACATGTCGTGATTTTAGGATTTGAGATTCGGTAAAACGAGCTCTGGGTGGAAGAGTATCAAGCGGTAGTTGAGGTATAGACATAAGATGGTATGCCCAGATTTCCTTCCTCACGCTCTTTGGTATAACCTTTTTATATGGTATGAAATAGTTAAAATAGTCATCCCCAGAGATGTCATAATATCTGATCAACGGGATGCATTTGTGAATGGTTTTCTCAAGGGCAGCAAAATCTTCTGCATCCCAGTTTACTAACTCCTTTTCGATTATTTTTGTTGTGTTTCCAATACCCCATTTGATTAAAGATCGCCACACTTCAACTTCCTCCATTTCAAGGTCTTCCATCTGAAGCAAGGATACAAGGACCGATTCTTCCAAAGAAAGGAAATCATTTGAGTTAAAGATAATATCTGGGTTACTGCCAACCATTTGGAAGTAATGCTCCTTTAGTTTTTCAAAAGGTTCATGGCGGAAAACTATTCCCATAGTTTTAACAGCATTTTCTTGCAGCCATTTAGATTCATTTTTAATGAGATGCTCTTGACCATGATTGATTAACTCAAGAAGTTCGAGCTCATCAGCAGCTATAAGTATTTGTAATACATCCGTCCCCTTTTCTGTATTCAAATTAACCACTCCGGTATACATATATCTACAAATGGTATTATAGATTAAAGATATTTAGTTTTTATGTATATTTCTTTATATCATATAATTATTAGGAAGAAAATAAAGTAATCGAACCTAAGAATGATTTCAAATATTTTTGCTGTAATATTAGGCTTCTTAAAAATCAACATTTGATCCTTTTTTTCAGCCCAGTCATTTGACAATGCTCGCCGAAAATAAGGACAACGAGCACGAAGAATATTAGAGTGAGCTTGAAACTTTATAAGGTCAGCTTCTTCGCCAGCTTCAATAATCAGATTATATTCATCGGAATGTTGCAATAGCTCGCTAAAGTCATGGATAAGGGTTTTGGTAAAATTTGCCATTTGAGAGTCAATACAAGAAGGTAAAGAGACGTAGAAACTTTGATGATTTATCTTTAACTCATCAATGCATGTGTTGTAGATATGATCTTTTCGCCAGCGGATTTATATTGATACTCTGTTAAACGTAAAGATAATTGGTTAACAAAAGTTATATAAGCAATAACAATAGGGTTTTTTTCACGTTTCATAAGAAGCCTTAAATAGTTTTATTATTACTCGTTTAGGCAACGATAATAATGGGAAACTTGTTTGGCGTCTTTCTTTGTGTACCATACTATTTAAACCGATGTACTATGATTTGTAGTAACGACATTTGCTTTAAAAAATGACTTTCTAAACGTACTATCAAATAAAGCCACTAAAAGAAAACCTCGATTTTATCAACATTAGAATAATATTCTTCATTCACACCATGAAAAACAAAGAAATTAAAAGAACTCTTCCAGAGGCTCATGATTGTAACCAGTGTGAAGTGCGTCAATGAAGCATTCAAAACAATAATCATAATGAATGTAGAGCATGCTAGTTCTTATTTCTTGAAAAACTTTACCGCGACTTTTCAAGCGGCAATAAAGTAGTTGATGAAATAATTAAGAATCCATTATTCTTGGATTCTATGGGAGCGTTTGTCGAATATCAACGAAATTGCTTCGGTTTAATTTATAGAGCAACCCTAATTGATGGATTAATTAATCCATATAGTATAAAACATCATGATGAAATGGGATATGAAAGAAAAGAAAGTACAAAAGGGTGGGATGTAGCAATAAAAATTATGCCAACGAACAGTTCAGAAGTGTTTAAAGAGGTAAACAAAGTATTATTATTTATATTTGTATTTAATTCATATTTATTATTTATTCATATTATCTATTTGCTTTAATTTATTATTTATTATTTATTCATAATATCTATTTGCTCAATTTATTATTTTTTACACTATGTTCATAGTTAAATATTCAAAGAGCTATGTTTATTAATCACGGTAAGAAGTTATTTAATGTTTGTGAACATGATCCTATTTTTATAATGGCTATTTTAAATGGTCAAAGACCTAAGATTACCTCCCCACTTATTCCACTCTGTATTGCCGAAATGATTGTAAAGTGTTAGGATTTTAATCCTACTGCCAATGAAGTTTACGAGATTGTGGAGGAACTTCAAAAGGTGTGTGACACGAAGTCTACAAGAGAATCTGCAATTAGGAAGGGAAAAAGGAAACAGTTTTTCGAATTAGATAAACACATAAAAGAAATGTTGAAAAAAGACTCGACAACAAATCATTCAACAACTACAACAATAACTCGGTTAGTTTATCTAATTTAATAGTTTTTATATTTATTAATTTTTTGATTTAATCATTATGCAGTATATTAAAAGTTTACTTTAATTTACTTTACTATTTTAAAAGAATTTGTGTTTCTTCCTAAAGGTAAGAAGTTAAAAAAAGTTTGGATGTAAATTTATCGATATGTTATTTTTTAACACTTGTTTATTTTTACATTTGATGACTCTTAATAGATATCATTGCGATTGGATATCATAATTTTTTAAATTGTAATGCTGTATTTTAAATAACTTATTATATAAAATGGATATTTTTATTAATTTATTAAAAAGGGTATTCTTTTTCTATTTTGCATTAGTTTTTTTCTTTCATATTCCCTTTTCCTTTGAGTTTATTATTGATTAAATATGTTTAATTATGAATAATTTAAATAGCTATAGTGCACAATGACGCCAAACAAAGTTTTCCATTGTTTCATTGTCTTTTTGCATAACGAGTAGTTAGATAACAAAAGAATTCATCCTCATTTACCACGTTAATATGTTAAATTCAAACTTTTTTTTTTTTTCTGTCAAACCTAAATTTAATAGTGCATTCATCATTAATTGAGAATATTAAAATCACCTTTGATACAAAATATTAAATTTTTTAAATAAAATAAAAACATGTAATACATTTCAATTAAATATTTTGGAGTAATTTTATACTATAATAGATTTACTTTATAAAAGCTTTTTAAATTATTTAAGTTAATTATACTTCTAATGCTAAAATTATATGGCTTAAATTAATTGCGAACAAGCAGTGTTTTTATGTTAAACATTGTTTAAATAATTATTTTACTCAATTAAATTTAATATTTGGATAATTCAAAATGAATATGTTAATTAGTTTGAAATATTACAAATTCTTGTCTTTATATATATTTTTAATTAATTTGGCAGAAAGAAGGTAAATGATAAGGGTTATTTTATTGGCTTTTTGCTCTATCAAAAACTTAAAATTCCAAGTTTTTCTTTAACATATTAATTATGTTAAATAAAATGTACTTGCTAAAATTACCTTTTTTTATTAATTTCCTAAACTTTATCTTTTTTCTTGTAATTTTTATTTTCGAATCATTTTTAGCTTGGAGTTATCAGCCTATCTTTTTTTTGGTTTCTATTTAAGGCAGAAATGAAACTAAACCTCAGATTAAAGCTTTGCCTGCTCAATTTGACCCTGTTTTTATGGAAATTTACATAATATAAAAAAGTCGTGATAAATTTTTTTATAGTTTATTAGTGCTCTAAGCTTATTGCATAGAATTCTGTTCATGGATTTTTTACTTTCTTTAAAGGTTCCTAAATGAGCACCCTATCTTTTTATTATTTGAAACGAGTAGTTTCTATTTTAAACTTTGACTATTAGATTTGTAAATGTGTCAAAATAGATTCAATATAAATAGATAGTGTATATTATAAAAATCTTATCAGTTTGGAAAATTATATTGTCCAATCTTTTAAAATTAGCCATGAATTTTTGATTTGCATAAGTTATCTATTCAATCCGTCCAATTAATGTATATGTAATTGGTTATCATTTCGATCCAAAATGCATTCTTTTTCAAAAAATTTCAAATTTTACTAAAAAATGGGCAATGAAAAAAATCTTTCAATTTCAAAAAAAAAAGACAAAAAAAACTTGGCCAACAAAAATATAAATATTGTTAAAGCTTGTTGATGCTGTTTATTATTAGTTAAAATTATTTTACCAATATATAATTTTAACAAGATTATCAAAGAGTGTTCAAAAACAATGTATTATTAAAGGCTATGTTATTCAAATTTTAAAGTTTGCAGTGCCAATATGCAATGTGCTTTGATTAAAAAAAATTAAAATAATATGCAAAAGATTTTTTAAATAATTGATCGTATAATTAGACAAATCAATTTTTTTCAATTTCAAAAGTTGGAATAAAATCAAATATTATTGGCTTAAGAAGGTTTAAGATAAGAAATATTTAAAACATATGACTACAAATAAAGTAAAAGTACTGCGAGTTCGAAATCAATTTAACCCACAGAATATTAAAATTAGAAGAAGAGTTATCTCAGAAAATTCCAAAAGGCTTTTAATGCTAGCTGATGTAATTTTCTGATATAAATACATATAAAAATTATCCGTTAGAAAAGCTTATCAGATTAAAATGGTTAATTAACAAAAAGACATAGTAAAAAGGAGAATTATCGTTTTTTAAAAACTCTTATTATAATAAAATCACTTTTCAATAACCTGAAATACTTCCAATTCATCAACCTGAAACGCAGCTTGACCTGTGGTATCAAAAATTTCAGGTTGGAAATAGGTTAACTGATGCCAGCATGACTCTTGGGTGTTGCAATTATCGCCAAAGAATAAATCATTATAAAAATATGGTCCATAACTCCGAGCATATGCTATTTGATTTCCATTTGTACTACGAGCAACCTTTGCGAGGGCAGGATTCTTCCCGTCACCTAAATTAAAAATAAATGCTTCTGGCGCACCTAAATATCTAATATTATTATAATTATAATTATATTCATAATGACTTGAGTATTGGTTGCCACCCCAAGATGTGGGATTATAGCCTCCAACAATAATTCCAGATCCGGTTATCTTAGCTGCGACAACGGTTTTAGACTGATTACCACATAGATTTCGAAAACTGTTTACTGTAAAGCCATCACGACTGCCTCGATATATAAGGTTTAAGGTGTAGGGAGATTTGTAATGCGTTGTAGCAATCTTTTTATCAATCCATGAAGAAATGATATTAACATGCCGTGATTTTATGATCAGAGATTGGTCAAAACGGGCTCGGGATGGAAGGATATGAGTTGGTAGTTGGGGTGTAGTCTTTAGATGGTGTGCCCAGATTTCCTTCTTGAAGTTTTTTGGTAAAACTTTTTTATATGGTATGACATGATCAAAATAGTCATCCCCAGAGATGTCATAATATCTGATCAACGGGATGCATTTGTGAATGGTTTTCTCAAGTGCAGCAAAATCTTCTGCACTCCAGCTCACTAACTTCTTTTCAACAAGTCTTGGTGTGTTTCTAATGCCCCATTTGATTAAAGATTGCCACACTTCAATTTCCTTCATATTAAGATCATCTTTTTGAAGCAAGGAAATAAGGATCGACTCTTTCAAAGAAAGGAAATCATTTGACTTAAAGATAAAATCTGGGTTATCCTCAACCATTTGGGAATAGTGCTCCTTTAGTTTTCCAAAAGGTTCATGGCGAGAAACTATTTCCATAGTTTTAACAGCATTTTCTTGCAGCCATTTAGATTCCTTTTCAATAAGATAGTCTTGACAATGATCGATTAACTCGAGAAGTTCGAACTCATCAGCAGCTATCAGTATTTGCAAGACGGTCATCCCCTTTTTTTTATTCAAATTAACCACTCCGGTATACATATATCTAAAAATTAATAATATAAATAGATTTAAAATATTTAGTTTTTTTTCTATTATTTCTAGAAAAATAATAAAATAGCTCTACCCGAGAATAATCTCAAATATTTTTGCTGCAATGCTAGGTTTCTTAAAAATCAACATATGTTCCTTCTTTTTCACCCAGTCATTTGACAAGGCTCGTCGAAAATAAGGAGAGCGAGCACGAAGAATAATAGAGTGAGCTTGAAACTTTTTAAGCTCGGGTTTTTCGCCAGCTTCAATAATCAGATTATATTCATCAGAGTGTTCCAATAGCTCGATAAGGTCATGTATAAGAGTTTCGGTAAATTTAGCCATTAAAAGAATAGAGAAAGGTTGAAAGGTGAAAATTTGCAACTTGATCGATCGATCGATCGATCAATTTATCGATCAATTTATCTAAGTGATTGGATATCATACTTTTATTAATTCAATAACGAGATTAAATTTATTAGTTTCATAAGTGATATACGGATCTTAATAATTTTTTATTATATTAAAATGAATAGTTCTATTAATTTATTGAAAAGGGTATCCTCTTTATACTTCCTTTTCTCCCTCTTTTCCCTTTGAATTGGTTTTATTCCCTTGCCCTTGAATTATTATTGATTAAACATATTTAACTATGAATCATTAAGTTGCTATAGTACACAAAGACGCCAAACAAGTTTTCCATTGGGTCCTTATCTTTTTGCATAATAAAAGAATTCGCCCATTCTTAATATGTTAAATTCAAACTGTTTTTTTCTGTCAAACCTAAATTTGACAGTGAGTGTTCATCATCATTAAAATTCATAAATAAAATAAAGATATTTGATAGCATTTCAAATTATATATTTTATACTATAATAAATTTACTTTGTAAAAGCCTTTTAAAGTTCTTTAAGATAAATATTCTTCTAATGCTAAAATTCTATGGCTTAAATTAATTGTGAACAAGCAGTATTTAAATTTTTTTATTTTAACATGGTTTAAATAATTATTTTACCCATTATAATTTGATATTTAGATAATTCAAAATGAATATTTTAATTAGTTTAAAATATTGTAAATTCTTGTTTTTATCTATATTTTAATTAATTTGGCAGAGAGAAGGTAAACGATAAGCGCTATTTTATTTCCTTTTTGCTTTATCAAAAAACTTAAAATTCCATACAAAGGCAAAAGTATTTGTACTTTATATTTTTATTAATTATATGTAGAATAAAAAGTTTGGTTTCGAATCATTTTTAGCTTTGAGTTACCAGCCTATCTTTTCTTTTGGTTTTTATTTAAGGCAGAAATGAAACTAGATCTCAGAGTAAAGCTTTGCCTGCTTAATTTTGCCCGGTTTTTATGGAAATTTAACATAATATGAAAAAGCAGTGATAAATTTTTTTATAGCTTATTAATGCATTAAGCTTATTGCATAGATTTCTGTTCATAGATTTTTTACTTTCTTTAAAGGGTTTTAAATGAGCACCCTATCTTTTTATAATTTGAAACGAATAGTTTTTATTTTAAACTGTGACTATTAAATTTATAAATGTGTCAAATTGGATTCTATGAGTTTGTTCAAAAAAAAACAAAAAAAACTTGGCCAACAAAAACATAAATATTGTTAAAGCTTGTTGATGCTGTTTATTATTAGTTAAAATTATTTTAGCAATATATAATTTTTAACAAGATTATCAAAAAGTGTTCAAAAACAATGTATTATTAAAGGCTATGTTATTCAAATTTTAAAGTTTGCAGTGCCAATATGCAATGTGCTTTGATTAAAAAATATTTAAAAAATAATAAAAGATAATTGATAGTATAATTAGGCAAATCAATTTTTTCAATATCAAAAGTTGGAATAAAATCAAATATTATTGGCTTAAGAAGGTTTAGGATAAGAAATATTTAAAACATATGACTACAAATAAAGTAAAAATACTGCGAGTTCGAAATCAATTTAACGCACAGAATATTAAAATTAGAAGAAGAGTTATCTCAAAAAATTCCAAAAGGCTTTTTCTGATATATATACATATAAAAATTATCCGTTAGAAAAGCTTATCAGATTAAAATGGTTAATTAACAAAAAGACATAGTAAAAGGGAGAATTATCGTTTTTTAAAAACTCTTATTATAATAAAATCACTTTTCAATAACCTGAAATACTTCCAATTCATCAACCTGAAACGCAGCTCGACCTGTGGTAACAAAAATTTCAGGTTGAAAATAAATTAAGTGATGCCAACATGATTTTTGGGTGTTGCAATTATCGCCAAAGAATAAATCCATATAAAAATATGGTCCATAACTCCGAGCATATGCTATTTGATTTCTACTTGTACTATGAGCAACCTTTGCGAGGGCAGGATTCTTCCCGTCACCTAAATTAAAAAAAAATGCTTCTGGCGCACTCAAATATTGCTCATAATCATAATATTGACTTGAGTATTGGTTGCCACCCCAAGATGTGGGATTATAGCCTCCAACAATAATTCCAGATCCGGTTATCTTAGCTGCGACAACGGTTTTAGACTGATTACCACATAGATTTCGAAAACTGTTTGCTGTAAAGCCATCACGACTGCCTCGATATATAAGGTTTAAGGTGTAGGGAGATTTGTAATGCGTTGTAGCAATCTTTTTATTAATCCATGAAGAAATGATATTGACATGTCGTGATTTTAGGATTTGAGATTCGGTAAAACGAGCTCTGGGTGGAAGAGTATCAAGCGGTAGTTGAGGTATAGACATAAGATGGTATGCCCAGATTTCCTTCCTCACACTCTTTGGTATAACTTTTTTATATGGTATGAAATAGTTAAAATAGTCATCCCCAGAGATGTCATAATATCTGATCAACGGGATGCATTTGTGAATGGTTTTCTCAAGTGCAGCAAAATCTTCTGCACTCCAGCTCACTAACTTCTTTCCAACAAGTCTTGGTGTGTTTCTAATGCCCCATTTGATTAAAGATTGCCACACTTCAACTTCCTCCATTTCAAGGTCTTCCATCTGAAGCAAGGATACAAGGACCGATTCTTCCAATGAAAGGAAATCATTTGAGTTAAAGATAATATCTGGGTTACTGCCAACCATTTGGAAGTAATTCTCCTTTAGTTTTCCAAAAGGTTCATGACGAGAAACAGTTTGCATGGTTTTAACAGCATTTTCTTGCAGCCATTTAGATTCATTTTTAATGAGATGCTCTTGACCATGATTGGTTAACTCAAGAAGTTCAAGTTCATCAGCAGCTATAAGTATTTGCAATACATTCGCCCCCTTTTCTGTATTCAAATTGACCGCTCCGGTATATATATACCTTAAAATTGGTATTATAAATTTAAGTGAGTTAGTTTTTTCATCTTTCTTAATATAATATAATTATTAGGAAGAAAATAAAGTAACCCTACCTGAGAAGGATTTCATAAATTTTTGCTGTAATATTAGGCTTCTTAAAAACTAACATATTATTCTTTTTTTTAGCCCAGTTATTTGACAATGCTCGTCGAAAATAAGAAGAGCGAGCACGAAGAATAGTGGAGTGAACTTGAAATTGTTGAAGCTCGGCTTTTTCCCCAGCTTCAATAATCAGATTATATTCATCCGAGTTTTGCAATAGCTCGCTAAACTCATAGATAAGAGCTTCAGTAAGTTTAGACATAGAGCGTGAATATACAAAGTTAAAAAGAATAGTAGCTAAACAAGAAAGTTATAGGTGAGTACTAATGATCAATTAATCAATCAACTTACCTGCGAGATTGCAGTTTTGATATATCTTTAGCTTCAACTTATTAACGCAAAAATTAGATATTTCTAATTCAAAAATACATGGTATCATATGAATAATCTTAACAAAAATAATAAAGCTTGCTTTTGGGCATGTAATAAAAAAAAAGTGATATTTTATCAAAGAGCTCATTTGCTCTAAATGGTTGTGTTTTAGAAATGAGAATTAACAAATTTGATTTTGGTAAGGCATACCAATTCAAAAAAAAATTTAAAAGTTTTGAAAAGTAAAAAAACAGACAGTTTAATATAACAAATAAACAAAACTAAATAATATTAAATAGTATATTTTAAGTTCGTATAATATAGAATATTGTATAAAATAAAAATTTACTTATTTAAACAAAATTTAAACATATATATTGTAAATTATATTAACTTAATCAAGATAATATTTTAACATATAAATTTTTATTTAAGAATTAATACAACAAATAAGACAACCATTAATTTTTATATATATTATAAAAACTTTACACAGTTTATTGTTAGTTTTTTAAAAAAATTGCATAATAGAAATAATTTTATTATTAAATATATCAAGTATAATAAAAAAAATATTTAGATTATATATTAGTTTTTAGCGCTAAGTTTAGAAAAGAGTTTATATTACAAAATAAATCTAAAATTTAAAAAACTTAATATTTTGTATATAAATATCAATCCAAATTTTAATATAAGTAATTATACAGCTTTGGACAACAAAATTTAAAGAAATACTATGTTGAATTGCTTAAATTTTCAAAAAATATTAAAATAATAGAAATTTATAATAATGTATTACAAGTAGTATTATCAAATATGTTTTTTTTTCTTTTCAAAACATGTACAATGGCTGTTATAATTAATTCAAAGATTCAATTTATATCCAAGGAATATTTTGAGCTTTGTAAAAATAAAATAAAGTTTTAAAGACATTAAGTATATGTGTGTTGAAAACAGTTTTTTTAGAATAACCAGTGATTTTACTAATAATTTAGTTTGATTAATGTTTTGCCAAATAAGAGCTTGTATAAATATTAAGCATTAAATTTATAATAATGAAAATTTACAATGTATTGTCATTTTCCGATATATATGTAATTAGTTTTTTATATCAATTTTTATTGTCAATTTGTACGAATCTAATTAAACAAATATTTATTATTACAAAATCAAATAACATTGAAATAATAATTTTAAACCTCAACAATTAGTACAAATTTTTTAAATATGTAACAGTTTAAAATTTTTCAAAATTTCTCAATTGTGATTTTTAAATATTACATTAATAAATATATTATTGTATAGACAAAAATTGTATATATTATATTTTTAAATGACTTTAATATTTGTGTAAATCTGCCAAATGAATCAAATTTAAATTTTTTCAATATAATTGTATTCAATAGAAAAAACTCATCAATCAAATAATTCTTACGTTTTGAATTTTTAGCTAATTTTGCTTTTTTTCTCATGTTGTTATAACATAATAGATTTAAACTCTTTTATTCGCATTTTAATAATCAAAAAAATATTTGAATAAATTGGTTTTTTAATGACCTTGAAAATATTTTAAATTTTGTTACCAAAGTATAAAAATTTATTGTAGCAATCAATAAAAACTTCAAAAGCTTACTTATTTATTCATTTTGTGAAATGCATAAAGCAACTTCTTGGGTAATGTGTAGAAATTCTGCAAAGTTATCTGCGTTTTTTTTATAGGCTAAAATAATCTTTTTAAAATTGAAAAGTTAAATAGGAAACCAATTTTTTGAACCTAAAATGTTAGCATTAAAAGAATAATTATCTCAAAGAATTTAAAAAGGCTTTTAAGTGCTAGCTGTTAGTTAGAATAGATGAATACAAGTAATGCCATATAAAATTTTGTATTAGAAAAGCCTATCAGATTAGAATGTTTAGATGTAATAAAAAGGAGAAAAAATCATATTTTTAAGAACTCTCGTCACAAAAAATAAATTTTCCAATAACCTGAAATACTTCCAATTCATCAACCTGAAACATGGCTCGAGTCTCAGCATCGAGAATTTTCGGTTGGAAGTATTCAGAATTATACCAACATGATTTTTGTGTGTTGCAATTATTGCCAAAGAATAAATCATTATAAAAATATGGTCCATGATTCTGACCATATGCTATATGTTTTGTACCTGTATTACGAGCAACCTTTGCAGGGGTAGAATACTTCCCGTCACCCAAATTAAAAATAAAAGCGTCTGGGGCACTCAAATATTGCTCATGAACATTGGAGCCGAAAGAGCTAAACCCAACATTAGGTCTTGCAGGCTGATCACCCCAGGATGTGGGATTATAGCCTCCCACAATATTTCCAAAGCCAGTTATCTTAGCTACGACAACGGTGTTAACCTGATTAGCACATAGATCTCGAAAACTTTTTACCGTAAAGCTATTAATGCTGCCTCGATAGATAAGTTTAAAGTTGTAGGGAGATTTATAATTGTTTGTAGCAGTCTTTTTTTCAATCCATGATGAAATTATATTAATATGTTGTGAATTTATGATTTGAGATTCGGTAAAACGAACTCGGGGTGGAAGAATATCAAGCGGTAGTTGACGTATAGACTTAAGATGGTGTGCCCAAATTTCCTTCCTCACGCTCTTTGGTATAATTTTTTTATATGGGATTACATAATTAAAATAGTCGTCCCCAGAGATGTCGTAATATCTAATCAATGGAATACATTTGCGAATAGTTTTCTGAAGGGCAGCGAACTTTTCTGCATCCCAGCTCACTAACTCCTGTTCGATAAGTCTTGGTGTGTTTCCAATGCCCCATTTAATTAAAGATTGCCACACTTCAATTTCCTCCATGTTAAGATCATCTTTTTGAAGCAAGGAAACAAGGACCGATTCTTCCAAAGAAAGGAAATCATTTGATTTAAAGATAAACTGTGGGTTATTGCCAACCATTTGGAAGTAATGCTCCTTCAGTTTTCCAAAAGGTTCATGGCGAGATACTATTTGGATGGTTTTAACAGCACTTTCTTGCAGCCATTTAGATTCATTTGTAATAAGATGCTCTTGAACATGATTGATTAACTCAAGAAGTTCGAGCTCATCAGCAGCTATAAGTATTTGCAATACATCCGCCCCCTTTTCTGTATTCAAATTAACCACTCCGGTATACATATATCTACAAATGGTATTACAGATTAAAGATATTTAGTTTTTTTCATCTTTCTTTGTATCATACAATTATTAGAAGAAAGTAAAGTAACCCTACCCGAGAATGATCTCAAATATTTTTGCTGTAATATTAGGCTTCTTAAAAACTAACATATGATCCTTTTTTTTAGCCCAGTCATTTGACAATACTCGTTGAAAATAAGGAGAACGAGCACGAAGAATATTAGAGTGAGCCTGAAACTTTTTAAGCTCGGCTTCTTCACCGGCTTCAATAATCAGATTATATTCATCGGAATGTTGCAATAGCTTGCTAAAGTCATGGATAAGAGATTCGGTAAGATTAGCCATTGAAAGTTAATATAAGCAGGTAAAGAATATAAAATATAACACAATCAATTTATCATCTCAGATCGGGTCGGAATTTGAACCCGACCTGACCCGAAAAAATGGGGGTCGGGTTATGATCCTTTAATTTCGGGTCGGGTTTGGATTTTGACCCAACCCGATTTCAACCGGAACCTAAAGAAAGAGCAAGCTTCGTAAGTATTTTTTCTTTAAAGTCAAAAAAAAAATAGAGTTATTTAATTGAACTACGAACTTTAATAATATTAATTTTAACTTTTTTGTTCCATTTTTTTCTATATTATCTACATATATAATTTTACTAGCATCATTTTTTTCCATTGTTGACAGATCACAACGACCCAGGTAAGATAATCATGATATAAAACCCACATCTGACCTGAGTAAGTTAATCGGGTTGCGGGTCGGCAATTTGAAAAAATTTCCGACTCGACCCGACTTTTACGGAACACTGTCCTGTAAGCAATATTCAAACTGCAAAAATTAGAATTTTCTCTTCTGATTTCATAGAATATTTTAAACTAATTCAAGGCTGATAATTAATAGTTAAATTATGTTAGTTTTTCCCACCTCTTGTTAAGATATTAACTGTAGACATATTGACATCACCCCAGATGTATAATTGAAATGTATATTAACAAATAATTAAATTTCAATTTTGTGTTTAGCAGTAGAAAATATCAAACACACTTTAAGTTTCTCAAACAATTGCTAATGAAACTTTTTAAAAACAAAAAATTCACAAGATTAAGATCATTTTTAAGGAAAAATAAAAACATCCCATTATTTTTAACAAAATACACATTGTATAAACACAACATTTTCAGATCTAATGTTCAGATATCATTGAAAATGTTATTTTAAAAATATAATTTATGAGTATTTGTTTTTTCAACTTAACCAAATTAATTTTACTACTCAAATATTAACAAAAAAACAGAGCTAAAAAAGCATTTATCTTACAAAAAATATAAATACGATAAATAAGTGTCATCAGAGTTGCAACTAATTGTGTTTATATACATACCATCTTAAGATCAAACCTCAATCACCAACGCATCTTCTTCCACTCAGAGTTTGTTTCGCCCAATCTCAGATTATAAAATTATCACATGTCAACATTAATAAAAAGACTGCTACAACGAATTACAAATCTTTCTACATCTTTAACCTTATATATTGAGGCAGTTATGATAGCTTTACAGGAAACAGTTTTCGGAATATATTTGTCAACTATGGAAAGACTGTTGTCGTAGCCAAGATGCCTTACAAACTCTCATTTTAATTAGATCAAAAAGAAAAAACGAGAAGTGTGATTATAAAAACTCTATGTAAACTAGCTGATAATGTATAAAAGTCACTTGAACCGATCTTAGTAATCATAGACTCGGAAAAAGAATTTAGTAAACTTTCAATCAATCTTCTCACTTAAAGAGATAAATTTCTTATTCAAAGTTAAGTGCCAAATTAATTAAATAATTGGCTTACATCTTTCATTAAGCAATATGAATTGATTTTTCTGAGTATTAAAAATGATAAAATTTTTGCGAACAAGATTTAAAATTGAAATTAAATTAACAATTATAAAAATTAAGTTTAAAAGCAAGAAATTACGGTCAGTGAAAATTTAACAATATAATAAAAAATATATTATTAAATAATTTAACAAAAAAAACAAAGTTTCAGAAATATTAATAATAATTATTAAAATAGCAAAAGTTTATTAAACTTTGTTTATGCAAAATATATTATGATACATAGTATTTACATTAATAATTTTTATAGATTGCATTATGATATATTTCTCAAGTTATAAATAAATTTTTAAATTTAGAATTAGTATTTGTCTAAAACTTTATAATTTAATTTTTAATTATTGTTAATTGTTCATTAGTTATTAATTATATTTTTATATTTAAAAAATTGATAACGATATTTTTTATAAATATAATTTATGATTTGTTTTTTTAAACAATTCGTAATAAAAATATTATGAAAAAAACAAAAGTAATCATTAAATCTAACAATATAATTTTTTTAATAAGATGAGTTGTTTTATATTATTATTATTATTATTATATTTTAATATTTGAAAAATAAAATAAAAATTGAATATTCTTTTAGGAGTGTTTGAAAATTATTCTAAAAACTATTTTTAAGAGGACTTTTCTCTATTTACTATATCAACAATTAAAAAAATTTTCTTAAAAATCTGGTATTATTGAGACCATGTTATAGTCCATAGTCTAAGTAATATGGCTAAGTCAATAAATACGGTAGTTTGAAATACTATGAATGGATTTCAAGAGAGCATTTGTCAAATATCAATGAAATTTCTAGAGAAGAGTTCGGTATAATTTATAAAGTAATATGTGTTGATAGATGAATTGATAAATATAAGATGTAATGCTGAAATAGAATATAAAAGAAGAAAAACTAAATTTTAAGGGAAAAAGTGGGAAGTAGTAATAAAAATTATAAAAAGGAATAGCTTAGAAGTATTTAAAGAGGTAAACAAAGTATTATATTTATATTTAATTCATATTTATCCTATCATTTATTTACTATTTATTTTTTACACTGTCAATAGTTAATATTCAAAAGACCTATTATAGTTAATAAACTTGCCTCAGATTCAATGTTTAGCTTCTTATATAATATTTCTTCAATATATGGATTACGCAAAACGCTGAAATACCAAACATACGAAAATATTTATTAACAAATTTTCATTCTACGAGTTGGCCTAATAAATTAGGGATCGCGTGGAGAATATCTTCTGGACTTTTACAAATTCATTCTTTTGGTATTCTTCATCGTGACCTACTCGAACAACATTCTACAATTAAGTACCAATGGTATAAAAATTGGAGACCTTGGATTATGTCAATCACTAAACAATGAAATAAGATCAACAACAACAGGAAAAGCAAGATCAGAAAAAAAGATATATGGAGTGATTCGATACATTCCACCAGAAGTTTTAAGAGAAGAAAGTTTACAATGGCTGGTGATAATTATAGTTATGGAATTTTTTTATGGGAATTAGCAACAGGAATGCTTCCTTTTCATTATCGTTCTCATGAATACCTTCTTATAATGGCTATTTTAAATGGTCAAAGACCTAAGATTACCTCCCCACTTATTCCACCTTCAATTGCTAAACTGATTGAAAACTGTTGAGATGCTAATCCTAAGAATCGTCCTGGTTTTTGGAAAGTTAGGGTTAAATTGGGGGAACTTAAGTGGTGGAGTTCCGAGTTTATAGAATCAGAGATATACGCAGAAGAAATGGCAGAAAGTGACGACTCAACGACATCAAATCAATCAACGACGACAATGACAACAACAATAACTCGCATTCATCCATGAGCAGTTTATACAAGTCGTGCTTTAAATTTGCAAATGATTGATTTTTCTAAAGGTTAGTTTATTATATTTATAAGTTATAAACATTTTGATTGAATAATCTAATGTTTTAATTTTCAATTATCATTTTTTTAAAACAGAATTTATAACAGACCTAATCACCTGATCGCGATTAGTCATTTATCTATTTTATCGTTCGTAATTAGTTTATACTTTGTATCTGTGAGCAGGAGCATTTAAATTATCAAATAACCTATCGCTCACATGTTAAGTCTATATTCTATTAATAGGTAAATAGGTAAATAGATAAATAAGTGAAGTTGATGGCTTTTATGATTGAATAGAGAATAACGAATAAGGGTGATTTGAATTTCAAGTTAAACTGCCATAATTAATAAGTTATTCACTAATTTATCATGCTAATATATTAAATTTAAGCTTATTTTATGTTATAATATTGCTGCTTATCATATTTTGAACTTAATATTCAATAATGAAATTAAAATATCTAAACAAATAATTTGAATTTTACCTTAAAATTCATAAAAATATTATATTATACATGTATTTAATTAGTTAACTAATTATAATATTTTTCCAACTTGGTAATTTAATGCACATAGATTATTCATTTAAAAAAGTTTTAATTTAAATCATATAAATTATTTATTTTTAAAACATTAATATAAAAAATTGTTGTTATAAACAATATTAATATTTATAATAAAATTATTACAAAAAAAATATCATAAATAAAATTACTTTATTATGCAAGTTTACAATTTTTTCAATTTGTGCAATTTAAATAAAAACAATGTTACTTATTAAAATTATTATATGTATTATTTGAAAATTATGCTATTTATTTTTCAATATTATTTTCGCATAAATTTACACTGGGCAAACTTAAAAATTTTGTATTATTTGACTATAAATGTAATAATTAAGTGATTTATTTTTTCAAACCTTGTAATAATAAAAACTTGGCCAAAAATCTTTACTTTTTTAAAAACTTATTAATTAAAAATTGTCACAGTCTGCAATTTTTGATTATTTCTTTTAAAACTATTAAATTAATTATTTTAAAATAATTAATTATATTCTAAACAATTTTTTTTGGAATTATTTGATATTAAATATATTAATAGCAACATTTTAATTAATATTTAAGTAATCTAAAACATCTTTTAATATTTCATTGTTTTATAAAATAACCTATTTTAAATTTGATTTATATCCTTAAAATTTGATACAAATGTTTTGAATTCAAAGAATCACCTGTTGTTTGATAAAAAATACGATCGTGTAATATTATGTTATTTTGGCTTTATTTGGTTTTTTTATTTAAAATTTTTGTTTCAATTATTAGACTGTCAACTAAGACTTTTGGCTTTTTTTATTTCATTTCTTTACCGAAATAAAAGAAAGTTGTATACTGGTATGTAAAATGGTTCTCTGATATTACTTATGCTAATTTATAGATTATGTTTGTGGATTTTCAATATTTTGAAGAAATATTTACTGCGCAACTCTCTACCTTAATTTTAATGCCATGGTTTATTGAAAGCAATTTTCTTTGAGATTTAGGAATTGGTTGTAAATAAATTTGAGAAATATTGTAAACCCAATTCAGCCTATATCTCTCCTAAATTGGGGAAAAGAAAATTTATACTTATATAAATGTTATATAAATGCTTTATCTCAAAGATTTGCTTCAATCAACTCTGTTCAAACGTTCGATAATTCCACATAATAAAAAACCTACTAAAAATTACACTTCTCACAAGTTTTCTCAATTCTAAAGAACTCTTCAAGTCTTACGACATCGTTCTCAACATTATCTACAGACTTCTTTAAATCCCCCACAGTCTTGCAAACTTCTTGCGTAGCCTCTAAAACGGCTTGCACATGTGCACAATTCTCTGAATTATGCAATGTGACAACATCGCTAAGATTATGGACCCATAAGTAGTGGTAACTTTTCAACTTTTCAATTAAGTTGATGGTAAGCTGACGTAGAGAGGTAAGACCTGTAGTCACATTACGGACTTGTTTACCAGAATGTTGTAGTTATAAACGGATCCTATTAAAATTAGGATTAAGGAAAAACTTGAAAAAGGCTTGCAATCATTCACCTACTTACAAAGTATAAAATCACTTTCTAGAATGTGGGAATCTTTAAATAGTTGTACTTCAACATTAGGGAATCTTTCGAGAGCTAGTAATCGCTTTAGGTTTATTTCAAGCATTAGCAAGATCTGAAGAGCTGTATCAATAGCAACATCAAACTCCGGAGTTGTCATCTTTGATATTTGAAGGTTTTAGAATAATAATTTCTATTTTGAACAATTTTCAAAGAAAAATGAATTATAGAAAAATCAATTGTATGGCCAATCTACTGAGTCAAATGTATGAAGAAGCAAAAGATTTTGGTCATTATATATTTACATTGAGTAACCTGTTGAGAGATCGATCAAGTTTCTGCATGAATCAAACACTCTTATGATTGAAAACTGATATATTGGGCGGCTCTCTGAAATCATACATTGTTCAGAAAATTTGTCTCATTTTCCTCTTTAAAATGATTTCAAGGAGTAAAAAAAACTTATTTTCTTAAAGAGACCATTTTTCATTAAATATCAAGATTTAGTATTTTCTAAGGTTTTATTGAAGGAAAAGCTAAGGATGAAGTGGCTTTAAGTATATAACATTTTAAATGGCTTAAAAGTCTTGCTCAACTCTTTGATTTCTCTTAATTCTCATTCGCTATTGAATAAATCTAAAATTTTTAACCTTATACGGAATATTCTCAATTCCTCTTTTAAATTTATTTCTTTATAAATCTTTTACTGCAATCAATGAAATCCTCGGTCTAGAAAATGACACAAATTATAGAGTAAAAGGGTTATTCAAGAAAGTTTTCAGCTTGGCAAAAATAATCAAATATTTTAGTAAAACGAAAATTCAAGTAATTAAAGCTTTTTATAGATGCTATATGATCAAAGGAAATGGCATTAAATTATTTAAAAGATGAAATAGTAGTCATAGCCTACCTAAAAACTTTGTTTAATATTATGAGTCAACCTTCGATATCCTGGGGTAAAACTTCAAAAGAGTTTTTTCAGGGTTAGCTTGGACTAACTTTTGAAGTGGAGGTGATAAGCGACGAGAAATTTCTACTCGAACACGGTATTCCTCGCCTTTAAAAAATTATAAATCAAAAAGGATAAAATATTTCTTCCAATAATTTCATTTTTACTAGGAAATTCTTTAAGACTAAATTGATGTAGGAACTGTATCTGGCTCCGGGTTTTTTGTTTTTTTCATCTTTTATTACATGTGGCCTTTCAGACACAACGGTTGTGCCGTCTTTGAAGACATTGATAACCTTATCAACAACATGACTTGGATATGGATCAATTTTGACTGATATTTGATCGCGAACTGCTATTAAATCGACGAGGTTCGTTTCTGGTAGTAATGGTTCGTTTGTTTCAGTGGGTGAAGCCATAGTATTTAAAGTTCACGCTTCAAGTTTTCTATTTCTAAGATCTTGTATAAGCTCTCACTTTATTATAAGGGTGTGAAGTAAATATACTAATTGCGGCCTGATTTTATAATTGTTAGCATGAATATAGTAACTCATAAATCATCCTTTCACAGATTTTATGATTAATTTTGAAACATTTACTCTATTATATTATTTGACTCAAATTTTTCAAAGTTTGAGTGAAGAGCAATTTGTGTTGTAATATTGATAGCAAACTTTCGTCATATTGAAACTAGTTTGAAAATTTATTCAAAATTTACAATAATAGTAGTTTTGAATAAAAAGTATTTCATGATTTCGGCGAGAAAAAATTTATTTGGCACAAATTTTAAGGAAATTCATATGAAAAGTTTTAAAATTTAAGGTTGTTTTAGATTTTTTAAATATGAATTTTAGAAATCCAATAATAAACCAATTAGGCTGTTGAATTTTAATTTTTCTGGGAAAATTTGGATTTTTTTTGCATATTTACGCTTTAATGGAATATTTCTTGCGATATAGCCTTTTACCAAAATTTAAATCTGTATTTTATAAATTTGGTCAAACACACAAATTTTGTTTAACTTTGTTCCATCATCAGAATGAAAAAGCAATTTTATATATTAGCTAAATTCAGTTATACTGTATCAGGGTAAAAAGTTAAAATACAGTTTCAAAAGCTTAGTAATTATTGATAATATTTCTGACGTTCTCTTGATGTCTATTGGGTTGAAAAATCAAACTTTAGCATTATGAAATAGTTAAATATCCAATATTTTAAGTCAGAAAAAGATATAGTGATCATCGGCTATAAAAAAATAGTAAAATTACGGCACCCTGTATTCCCGCGTGGTCCCCCACCGCAGTACTGATAAGGCCATCAGTGGCTTAACTTCGGAGATCGGACGGGTTCCGGTGCTTTTCACTGTGTATGGCCGTAATTAAAATTAGCATAAATTTATTTTATTTATTCCATTAAAACTCTGCTCCTTAATAACACATCATGTTAAAATGCAAATTTCGCTTGCTTTTTGATAAAAAACGAGCATATACCACTTGTCAACTGTACTTAATATTAATTTATCTCAACTGAAACTTATAAACTAGTGACACATTACAAAATTCTTTAAATTAATATCATGAAAATTCAAAATAAATATTTTTCTTGGTTTTTATGTAAGAAAATTTAAACAGTTTCAAAAATTAATTTTCAAAATTTCAAATATAGTTATTATGTAAAAAAAAAGATATAACAAATAAGATGTAATATTTCAATAAAAAAGCTATATTAAGTTGATTGCCAAATCTTCAGTTATATTATTATTTTAAAATAATGTTTGTTATTCATTATTTAATTTTATTTTGGTATGCATAGAAGAAAAGTAATAGGTTGTTCAAAAAACTAAGCACATCTTCATTTTATAAATATAAATA
>JAAOMT010000664.1:1059416-1154007 GCA_016748015.1 Geosiphon pyriformis
TCCACTGTTGATGAGTCATTTCTAAGCCTAATTATTTTGTTTCTTAGGTCAAAATAGCCCAAATTCAAACAGAATAGGGACAAAAGAAAAGGATCACCAAAGTTATTAAAATTTAAATACCTCGAAAATATCCCATGATTGCTTTTTTATTGTTTTCGTAAAAGAAATTACCTATAAATTAAAATGAAAGAAAATAAGTTTTAAATTAAAAAATTATTTTACGTACACGTACAAATCAAATCTTTAGCAACATATAATGTGTCCTTTTCTATAGGTCTACAATATGGAATATTGGCCACAGCAGCAAAATATCCCAAAGTTTCAACAAGAACAGGATCCGTAACGAGGAGAATTTTCGATATTTCTTCCAAATCCTTCTGATGAACGAGCTAGTAAGCTATTTAAGGAATATTTTGTATTTTTTAGAAAGACCGGATTAAATAATTGTTTTTCTTAGGGTATAGGTTGAAATAGTATGAGATTGTTTTATGGATGAAACTTTTTGAATATTTATCCCATACAAAAACCAAGATAATTTTAATAAAAAACCTAGGTGAGAAAAATAACATTAATTAAGCAACATTTGTAAAATATTCCGCCAAGCTAATATTCTAAGGCTCTGAAAATTTCTGAATTTTCAATTTTTTAGAAGGGCCTATATTTTCACTTTGATTGCAAAATGATAGGTGAGTTAAGGTATTTGAGGATATAATTTACAAACCACCCATCCGATTTTTGATATTTAGTATACATGTAGATGTATTTGGAAAACGTTTAAATATTGATACAATTTATTTGTATATTTGCTATTAAATTTTGCTGGATTGTAAGGTTCCATCAAGCGCCATTTTCATCTCTATTGATAACTAATTCTTTGAATATTTCCATACCAGCTACAAGTTTTAGAGGTATAAGCCTCATTTTTGATGATAACTCGGACCCAGCATAGCATCTTTCTAGCTGTTTTCATGAGATTTTTCTCGTTTTCAATCCACAATGTCCGACACCTCAAAGGAATGAATGACAAGAGCATCAAATTTCTGAGTGAAAAATGTAACAGCCTTTCTGTGTATTTCTGTCTGCAAGTGTAACATCTTCCCACACATGCACCCAATCTCCTTTTTTAATCTTCTAGCTTTCTTATGTTTTTAAGGAAGTTATTAAATTATCTGTCTTTGAGCAAAGGTCATTCAAAAAATTGCAGAGGCGAACAATGTGACTTATTTCACAAGAGCCTATAGCTTTTGTTGGAGAATACAATGTAGATGCCAGGATCTATGGAAACTATATGAATTGAACCCACGTGAGTTTCGCGGACCTGTCTTTGTATCTCATAGACTCAAAAAAATGCTCATGACCTGTGATCTTATGTGAATTGAGCCACTTGTAATTTTACGTTTATCCTTAAAAATAAAGAATAAGAAATGGCATAAAATTAACATAAATAATATAAACCAATTTTTTGTAGAAAAACATTATCTTCACCTTGTTTTGTTGTGCATATGAAAATATTTCTCGAGTGTGAAAGTAAGATATATAGAAGCAATCCCAAGTTAACTTGGCAGAATTCTAATGATGAATTGTTATGGTGTGATGGAGTGTTTTACAAGATTGAAAAAAAAGATAATGTTTTAATGCACTTTGTTGTTTTGTTGTATTACGTTTAATAACTTTCTTTTGCGCAACCAATGCTTATTAAATCGCTTCCTCTGTAATGTTGGCAAGAGCTGAGCCTAAGCAACTTCTTAAGAGAGACGATGGCGCTGCGAAATTTTCTTTATCCAAAAGATGTTTTTGTTACAAGTCATAAAAGCTTTAACTATCCTTTTTTTTGTGATACCATCTTATTTCATAATGTGCCATTTTTGTGCTATTCCATTATAGTATTAAAGGCAAATTTTTTTAAGCCATCTATTACTTCAATAGCCGCTTTTGAGAATGGTTGGAATACATCTTAACTTATAATAAATAATTGATAGCTAATTATTATGCAAAAATAACATAGTCCTTTTTGCATTAAACGATATCTCGTCCAAGCCTTTCAATTGAAATATTATGATGGTTTAAAAAACTATAAACTTGAAGCCTCAGTTAGATAGCTTTTATACGTAAAAGTTTTTCAATTTTAAGATTTACATATTAATGAGATTAATATCAAAATATATTTTCTTTTACTAAAGAATTCCTACTAGAGTTAAATAGCTCAAATAGATAGCAGAGATTTAGATTTTTAGATTAAGCTCAGTTTTACTAAGAATACTTCCAGTTCAGAAACTTTAAAATTAAAGCGATAATTAGAATCAAAAATCTTTGGCTGAAAATTTTTTGCTTCATACCAGCATGTTTTTCTTTCGTCACATTTATCACCAAAGTATAAATCATTATAAAAATATGGACCATTTGTTTTACGATATGCTATTTGGCGTTCGCTGGGGTTTCGAGCGACCCTTGCGACATAAAAATTATCCCTGTTACCCAAATTGAAAATGAAAGCATCAGGCGTATCCGCATATTTTTTAGTTTCAAAATCTTTGATAACCCAGTAGGTAGGATTATAGCCTCCCACAATATCCCCAGATTCAGCTATCTTAGCTACGACAACGGTTTTAACCTGATTGGCACATAGATATCGAAAACTGCTTACTGTAAAGCCATCACGACTGCCTCGATAGAGGAGTTTGAAAGTGTAGGGAGATTTGTAATGCGTTGTATCAATCTTTTTATCAATCCATGAAGAAATGATATTGACATGTCGTGATTTTAGGATTTGAGATCCGGTAAAACGAGCTCGGGGTGGAAGACTATCACGCGGTAGTTGAGGTATAGACATAAGATGGTATGTCAAAATTTCCTTCCTCATGCTCTTTGGTATAACTCTTTTATATGGTATGATATGGTTTAAATAGTCATCCCCAGAGATATCATAATATCTGATCAACGGGATGCATTTGTGAATGGTTTTCTCAAGTCCAGCAAAATCTTCTGCGCTCCAGCTCACTAACTTCTTTTCAACAAGTCTTGATGTGTTTCCAATGCCCCATTTGATTAAAGATTGCCATACTTCAATTTCCTCCATTACAAGGTCTTCCATCTGAAGCAAAGATACAAGAACCGATTCTTCCAAAGAAAGGAAATCATTTGAGTTAAAGATAATATCTGGGTTACTGCCAACCATTTGGAAGTAATTCTCCTTTAGTTTTCCAAAAGGTTCATGGCGAAAAACTATTCCCATAGTTTTAACAGCATTTTCTTGCAGCCATTTAGATTCATTTTTAATGAGATGCTCTTGACCATGCTTGATTAACTCAAGAAGTTCAAGTTCATCAGCAGCTATAAGTATTTGCAATACATCCGCCCCCTTTTCTGTATTCAAATTAACCACTCCGGTATACATATATCTACAAATGGTATTACAGATTAAAGATATTTAGTTTTTTTCATCTTTCTTTGTATCATACAATTATTAGAAGAAAGTAAAGTAACCCTACCTGAGAATGATTTCAAATATTTTTGCTGTAATATTAGGCTTCTTAAAAACTAACATATTATTCTTTTTTTTAGCCCAGTGATTTGACAATGCTCGTCGAAAATAAGGAGAACGAGCACGAAGAATATTAGAGTGAGCTTTAAAGTCTCTAAACTCGGCTCCTTCGCCAGCTTCAACGATCACATTATATTCATCCGAGTTTTGCAATAGCTCGATAAGGTCATGGATAAGAGGTTCGGTAAAATTTTCCATTAAAAGAATGGAGAAAGGTGAAAATAAAGAATCTTTTTAGCGATGCTTAATCTTTGTCAAGTGAAACTTTGTATGAATTATATAGTTCAGCAAAAGTAAAAAGGGATGTTTCATTTATAGTTTTTATTGCAAGTTTTTATATAGGCCCCTAAAATACTGCTTTATCTAAATTCCTATCATAGGACTAACATTCATGAAACAAGCCTCTTAAAAAATACAATTCACATTTTAAATAAATTATAGATTTACTCAAATACAATTATTTTGTAGGTTAGAGGTAATCATTTAATTTATAATTTTCAGCATAGTCATAATGTTAAGATTCATTCATTAAGAATAATTCTATTTCTACCTAAATTAAATAATAATAGAAAAATCAGAGTTTAGCTATCAAAAAATTGTGTATGCTAAATATTAGGATTTAAGTTTTAATTCGAAGGTTAAAGATGACAGTTGATAGAAAAAAGATACATGGAATTCCAATTTAGTCTTACATCTTAATATGAAATTAAATAGAAAATTGTGTTTCATATTTAAGTAAAATAAAATATCCGGTCGCAGATTATTGCTTACTAAATCCTATAAATGATGCTATAAAAATGTAAATTCTAATCGATAAAAATGGTTTTTAACTCAAATTAAGACTGCTAATCCATAGAAAATGCTTTTACCATTAATAATTGCTTGTACGCAAATATAATAAGTTACCTATAAAATCATTTTAATATATTAATATTAATCTATGTAAGTTCAAAAGAAAACCAAAATTTGCTTTTTGAAATTCCAAATTATTTAATTTCATGAGATTTCAATGTTACTTTTTTAATTATTCTAGTAAGAATGGTTTGCATTTAAATTAGTAGCATAAATCTAGTAAAAATGGTTTGCATTTAAATAAGTAGCATAAACTTTGTTGAAAAAGTAATTTAATTATTTGAGGGACAAATATTCTGAAAATTAAAGGAACCACACAAAACGAAACGAGTTTGAAATCATATGGCATTTTAGGTTTTTTGAACCCTCTTATCCTCTTTGTGATTAAACCAGTTCTATTATGAGATAACTCGCCATAGATTTAGTTAACTCTTGGAATCCAAACTCGCGAATGACAGAGGAGTGATTTTCTCATCTCCCAATATGGAAAAGATGGAATCTATAACAAAAAGGAGGCTATTATGTAATAATTTGATTTTATCGTTCAAAGGATCGCTCCCAAAACCTCAGCTCCTCTAATTATTTGCCTGTTTACTCCTAGAATGACGCATGAGCGTGAAAAATCTTTTTTCTCTTGTGTAACTCTCTTTTATCTTTTTCACTTTTGTAAATTTCAGCCTCTGAGAAATATCATTTTTTGTTGACAATGACCTAACTTTTTCCAGCTCTCCATGATTCACATTCAAAAGGATCTCAAATAATGACAGAAAATTTGTACGCCTGATATCCTGAAAGTCCAAAAAGTTTGAGCCAATTAGAAAACGCACTAAAATTTGTTAGAGCCAATCATGTTGACCATACTTTGGGAGAAATTTATTGGTCAATTATTTGATTTTTAAAAAGTGATATAATAGTGCATTGCATGACAGGGGGCAGCGTATAAATGCTTTTTATAAAAAAAATTTACATCTTTTGATGCAATTCTTAAGAATAAATTACATGACCTATTGAAATTTAATTAATTATAGTTTTTGAAAGCCGAATAAAAATTACCATAATTGTCATCTTGTTTTAACTAATTTAATACGATAAATAAACGATGTAATTATCAAAAATTATATTCTTCTAACTTTTTTTTTAACCTTTTAAAACATGGACGCATCCCTTTTCAAACCCCCCCCCCCCCCAAGTTTTCTTACCTAAGAACTTTAGTTGGTAGATTATCGATTATTTTTAATTTTGCCTTTTAAACCTCATTTATAGGAAAATTCACAATGGCTTTAAACCTTTTCAGATTTCTACCATCCCAATAAATATTCTCAATTTGAAATCTTAATTCTAAAATCTAATGTTTTACACTACTAGTTAAGCTAGGAAATATATGTAGTAGGAAACTTCCAATCTTCGTAATTAAGTCGTGAATTTCCTTTTCGAGTCAAGATCAAAAAAATCACATGTAACTTTGAATGAGCCTCGTTTTTTAAGGTAACACCTTTATACAAATCTAACTTGTAATTGGTGAGTCAAACGGTTTTAAATAGTCGCATTGTTCATCTACCGCATATTTCTGGCGCCAATAAAGGACGATCCTTGCTAAAACGACCCGTTGAAATTTGGGGTACGACGATGGGCGCATGGTCCTTCCCAAAACTATTACATGCATTCAACATTTGCATGTCACGTAACAATAATTTCCTTTAAAATATTAGTGCGAGGCTCCTTAATTTTCCGACACTACTTTACCAAGAATCACACGCAAAAACAACCACAATTTAAGCCCGAAAAGCAAGAATAATAACAAGAAACCGTTGCACACTTTTACATTTGATAGGTAAACAAATTGAAATAATTTTCTCAGGATATTTTTTTTTTTTGAATGGGGCTGAAATATTTTCCCAAAATTTTCTCTTAAGGAACGAAACTCTTCAAGCATACATGGAGCCTCCAAATATACGTTGGGATAATGTAATTCAAGCAATTGATGCGGCACAATTCTCGATTCATCAACCAGCCGAGCAAGATTTTGAACAAAAATATATGGTCGAGGTAGAACACATTGAAAATAATACCGAGTTAACGTCTGATGAAAAATTGGAAGCGTTTCAGATTCTTACCACCAACAAAGATACCAAAAATTTAATTCAAGCAAAAGGACAAACTTATCAATGCAAATTTTGTGGGCGAAAGGGATTCACAGTTCAATACTGTGAACATTGTCTTCGTGATTCTCTAAAAAGGGACTTTGATAAATGGACCTCGGGAAATACTTTTATAGATGAAGCAATTCGGGAATTTCAATTGAAAATACCCTTGCCATTTCATACTATTGAATGGATACCCCATGAGGATCTAGTCGATATTCAATTAAAAGCTAAAGGTGGCTGTGCCACAATTTATGCGGCAACCTGGACTAAAGGAATATTAGAATCGTTTGACCCTGAGGAAAAGGCTTTTATACGGAGTCAACCCATCGCGGTCATCTTGAAACGCCTTGATAAATCAAACAATGCCACTACTTCATATCTACAGGAGGTTAGTAAAGAAAATATTGACTCTAAAAATTCTTTTCGACACATGTCCAATGAGGATTTCAATTTGCAAAGATTTTTATTGGTAGTTGAAAAAGCATATTTTGCTTTACTCGTCGGGTCATCATCTCGTGCCTCTTCGTGGAATTACCAAAGACACAGTGACGGGTGAATTTATACTTGTCTTAACGAAGATGGATCACGATTTACGATCATATATTCAGCAGAATCATCGATCCATGACTTGGAAAGAAATTTTCAACATATTTTGGTCGATATCGACAGCTTTGATGGGAATACATAAGGATAATTATGTCCATGGGGATCTCCATAGTGGAAACGTCTTAAATGCCGGGCAGAGTCATTGGATTTTGTCGGATTTTGGTTTCTGTGGACCTGTTGAAAAATCACCCGGAAATCTATATGGAAATCTCGCTTACATGGCCCCAGAAGTTTTGCACAAAGGAATATATACGCCATTAGCGGATATTTACGCTGTTGGGATGTTGATGTATGAATGTGCAACGGGAATACCCCCTTTTTATGGACGTGAACATGATAAAAATCTTGCTTTGCTTGTGACTCGTGGTATACGACCAATCATTCCGGCTGATATCCCAGAAAATTATCAAAATATAATGAAATTATGTTGGGAAAGCGATCCCAATCTACGGATAGATGCCGTAAAACTCCGTGAACATTTTTATTTTCTGCGTAAAGCTGCTTTTGAGGCTGACAGTCCGTACAATAAAACTGTCCCACGACGATCAAATAATGATATTCGTCCCAAGGCAAGCTCTTTATATAGTTTTAAAGAGTTACCCGCGCCAAGGAAAGCGACAACCAGTGAGTATTGTCTTTTTTCTTTTTTCAAGAGTTACAATCAGAACCAAGAAAATTAACACATTTCTTTTTTTCTTAAAATTAGGGGAGCAAAATGGTAAATTTTAATGTCATTGAATTTCCCGAATGACAAATCGATTAAATTTTAATCATTTAATAATCTTTCTTTTTAGAATTTGATCGTGGAATCAGTGATATGATATTAGGAGGTAAGGATTTCCACCAAGATGATTTAATTTCCTCTCTTGAACATTTTAATGAGTGAACTCCTTGTTTTAGAATTCGATAACTGGGATACACTGGCCGATGGATTAGGTTTACACAAAGCTTTCTTTGATATATTTTATTAAATACGGAATCGGCAAGATTTTAAATTTTTGGAATTTTAATTAGATGACGTTAATATCGGCAACGAAAGCCATTTCACATTCAACGAAAGCTTGGAAGAATCGTCGAACAAAGAGCGAATAGATAATGGTATGAACATTATGCTTTATCCTTCACGTGTTTTACCATGAATAAATGAACTTATTAGATCAAAACCTCAAATATACCACAATCAAAATAATTTCTACAGAACATACATTTTCAATTAAATCCAAAGACTCTAAAAGATTGGGAAAAAGAGCGTACCTAAAGAGGCTTTTCTCAAGACTTGGATTTTGGAAAAAAGTCCCAAAGAATGAAGGGTCATAGGGCCTGGAAAATAGTTGTATTTAATCAAAATTTATTAACTATAATCGATCCATGAAGCAATATCCTTGGGAAAATTTCTCGAGCGCCATATTAGATCCAAATTAATATGAAGTGTACATTTATCTCATTAAACATTTTATTTTCTCTTAATACATACACAATAACTGCACATTTGCTTGTATATGCTTCAAATATAAATGCTATTATAATTTTGCCGTACTCTTCTGCTTTTAATTTGATATCGATGAAATTTTTGCATGTATTTAAATTCAAATAAGCATTAAATTGGTTGTAACTGATTGCATCTATATAATTTAAGATCACAATTTATTAAAATGTCAAGTCAATATTTTAGAAATTGTTTTATTATTTATTTTCTTGTTGACCTTTTTTTTAATATTTTTATGTTATTAAGAATTAAAAATACAATGGTGTAAAATGTTTTTATTCATACAAGAGCAGTTTTTTTTTATTAAATTAAACATAATTGTATTTTTAATATTTATAATAAATAATAATTTTTTTAAAATTTTCATGATATGAATAATTAGAATTAATAACAAAATAAATTTATATAATGTTAATATTAAATTTTTTGAATATTTTTTTTACAATTAATTTTGTTTATATAATATTTGAGATAACATGATTGCAAATATCAAATAAATAAACTTTTTATAATAAAAACAACAAATTTATCTTATTATTCAAATTAAAAAGGCTTTAAATAAACACTCATATGTTTAAATATTATTTCACAATCTCATACATAGATTCTATAAAAATATGAATTTAATGCAAATTTTGAGGTTCGTGAAAAGACCTAAATGAAAAAATTATTTAATACTAAAATCAAACTCTAAATTTTTATGAATATAGGTATAAATTTTACTTTTAAATCCTTTTGAAATGAAAAAAAAATTCTATTTCGTCGAATTATTTAAATATTCTATTATAGAATATCTTGAAATTATTATTCAATTACAAAAATGGTACCAAGGAATATCTTTAAGATTTTATCATTAAAAAAAGCAAATAAAATGATTCACCCGCAAACCATTTTAAAAAAACATTAACTAATCGATTTTGATATATCATTAGAGATATTTCGATTTTTATATTTTCGAGACTTAAAAAACTTTTTTGACCCTTTTTTATATCTGTTTTAACTTAGTATCCATGAACTATCAGCTGATGGTATTGTCAAGATAAAAAAATGTTAATTTTTTTTAATCAAAAATCATTTACTTTTTTCTTATTTTTAAATTAGTGCTTTTATTTCAAAAAATGTAACTAATTCTTAAATTTACTACAAAATATAATAAAACACCAAAAATAAAATTATGTTAAATAAAATAAATTATTGAATAAATTAATCCTAACAAATACTTACAATAAATTTTTTAATTATTTTTTATTACAGATCATTTTAAATTTAAAAATTATTACAAATAATTAACAAATATTTGTTTTAAAAAGCTTGTTATGCATTACAATCACTTAATAAATATAATAATTTTCTTTTGGAAAAAATATAAAAAATTAAATAAGTGTTTGGAAAGTTAAAATGTTTATGATTAATAACTATATCTTTAAATTTGACAAAAAACAATTAAATATTAAACCTAAATATCAACTTGAATTTTATTTATAAATATATTTAATACCATAAAAATTAACTTTGTAAATTAATAATCAATTAAAACTGAAAAAAATGTGTTAATTGTTTTATATTCATTCATACAGTATAATGAAAAAAATTGTTTTTCATAATAATTAAAGCCTTATTTGAATCAAGTCAACAATTTTTTATTTACTTTTGAATTAATTAATGCACAATTTGTTATTATTTAGTTTAATAAGTTGGTTTTTGAATCTAATTCAATTAATAATAAAAAATTAAAAACCAAGTAATTATAGAATTTTATATCATTGTAAATTCAAATTTTGTTATTTTCAAATTTTTTAAATATATTTATGTTAAAGTTAAAGCATTTATAGTTATTTATAAAACTTTAAAAACAAAATATGATTTAAATGTTTTCATAAAATATGATTCACATTTTATTTACATATAATATTAAATATTATATAATAAAAATAGCTTATATGTTTTTTACATGTAATAAGTTATTCAAGTCCGCTAAAATTATATTAACCAGCAAAAGTATGAATAAAACCAAAAGTAGATTTAGCAAAATTCCAAACCCAAAAAACATCTTTGATATTATGTACATTAATTTTATTAAATTTATAAAACTTAAATATTTAAACTTAATGCTGCATTTTTTAATATTTTATTAATAAACATGAATACACATATTATATTTGATTTATTTTTAATTATTATAAAAATACTTATTTTCAGTTTTTATATATTTTATTGGATTAGCTTTTGTTTTGATAATAATTTATATATAAGTATATAATTAACACAATATTTATTTTATTAAAATTTTTTAAGTTAAGTTTAGCTGTGTTAATAAACCATTTAAATTCAATTTTTTTCAAGTATTGCTAAAATGTTTTAAAACTCAAATAATTATTGTAGTTTTTAATTTGGTAATTGTATAATTTTTTCTGTTAATTTAAAAATTCTATTAACATAAATAACTTTTTATTTAATTAAAATAAGAAAATATCAAAATTAGAAAAAATAAACATTAAAACAGTTTTTAATTTCATGTTAAGTATTTTAAAAGCAGCTTATTTTTTTGAAATTTATTTGTATTTCATATTTTTATTAAGTAAATAGTTATCTCAATTTTAAAAATAAATATAGCTTTTTTCTTGATAAACTTTATAAATTAGTAAAAAATTATTTATATATAAATATTAAAAAATATGTAACTTAAAATATTTATAAAGTAAAAATAATCTGTTTTTAAATAACAAATATAATATATCATACAAATTTTATCTTTATTTAATTATTGATTTGTTTATAAATAAATAACTTATATATATTATAAATTTTTATTTACACTTTAAATTAGAAGCCTATTAGTTAATAATTTAAAAAATTTATAATCTTAAACCAAATAAAAAAATTGATTTACAATATAAAGTCACATATTATTGGGCTTTTGTTTTAGCAAAATATCAAAAAATATCAAAGCAAAATTATTATTGTTATTATTATTAGAATTAACTGCTTTATTAAATAAAATTTTATAATTATTATTTGCTTTATTTTTACTAAAATTAACTGTATTAATAAAGTTTTTGCCAAGAAACCAATTTCTAATTTTGCCAGAATTTAAAGCTGTTTTTTTTAAAAAGCTGTTTTATTATATAATATGAATTTAACAGAACCAGTATAAAATTGTTAATTTTTATATATTAAATTGTCTTGTTTTTTTAACAGGTTTTTTAAATATGTTTGGCTTTATTCTTTTAAAACCTTCTACAAATTTATTATTATTTACATATATCTATTCAAATAGCATCAAAGCTTAATTTATTATATTTAGTATCTGATATAATTATATTATGTTTTAACTTGTTATATTGCTGCTTTTTAATAGCTGTTAAGCAATGTTTAATATATTTATTATGTTTGAACAATACTTTATATCAATATTTTTAATAATTAAAAAACTTATAAATAATTAAAAAAATAAGTAATTTAAAAAATAAATAAATTAGTCTTTAAAAAGACTTTTAAAATAACAAAAAAAACTCAAATGTCTTTTAAATAATAAAAAGAGACTAAATTATCTCATAAATAACCAAAAACTATATTATCATTTAAATATTTAAAAATTATGTTACTTTTTGAGCTACTTAAAACAGCTTAAATTGCCTTTCAAGTTTTAATGTTTCTATTTTGGTTCCATGCATTTGGTTTATGGCCTTTAAGAATTTCCGTTTTATATTCCAACAATAGTGACAGAATTGGGTGAATTACTTAAAATTTGGTGCACTTTCGCGATTTATGAGTCCAAATTTATATGAGGAAATTGGCTGCAGTATTTTTGGTGGTAGAACATCTGTTTTTATAATAATCTTATTCATTGATTGTGAGTTCTTGATTTAAAAGATTCGAACTAATAAAAAATATTCACTTGATGTGAAAGTAATTAATCAATCCCGAATTTTTTTCATCATGACAATACCATCAGCTGATAGTTCATGGATACTAAGTTAAAACAGATATTAAAAAAGGTCAAAAGAGTTTTTTAAGTCTCGAAAATATAAAAATCGAAATATCTCTAATGATATATCAAAATCGATTAGTTAGTGTTTTTTTAAAATGGTTTGCGAGTGAATCATTTTATTTGCTTTTTTTAATGATAAAATCTTAAAGATATTCCTTGGTACCATTTTTGTAATTGAATAATAATTTCAAGATATTCTATAATAGAATATTTAAATAATTCGACGAAATAGAATTTTTTTTCATTTCAAAAGGATTTAAAAGTAAAATTTATACCTATATTCATAAAAATTTAGAGTTTGATTTTAGTATTAAATAATTTTTTTCATTTAGGCCTTTTCACGAATCTCAAAATTTGCATTAAATTCATATTTTTATAGAATCTATGTATGAGATTATGAAATAATATTTAAACATATGAGTGTTTATTTAAAGCCTTTTTAATTTGAATAATAAGATAAATTTGTTGTTTTTATTATAAAAAGTTTATTTATTTGATATTTGCAATCATGTTATCTCAAATATTATATAAACAAAATTAATTGTAAAAAAAATATTCAAAAAATTTAATATTAACATTATATAAATTTATTTTGTTATTAATTCTAATTATTCATATCATGAAAATTTTAAAAAAATTATTATTTTATTATAAATATTAAAAATACAATTATGTTTAATTTAATAAAAAAAAACTGCTCTTGTATGAATAAAAACATTTTAAATCATTGTATTTTTAATTCTTAATAACATAAAAATATTAAAAAAAAGGTCAACAAGAAAATAAATAATAAAACAATTTCTAAAATATCAAGTTAATATTTTAATAAATTGTGATCTTAATTATATAGATGCAATCAGTTACAACCAATTTAATGCTTATTTGAATTTAAATACATGCAAAATTTCATCGATATCTCAAATTAAAAGCAGAAGAGTACGGCAAAATTATAATAGCATTTATATTTGAAGCATATACAAGCAAATGTGCAGTTATTGTGTATGTATTAAGAGAAAATAAAATGTTTAATGAGATAAATGTACACTTCATATTAATTTGGATCTAATATGGCGCTCGAGAAATTTTCCCAAGGATATTGCTTCATGGATCGATTATAGTTGATAAGTTTAGAATAAACACAACTATTTCCCAGGCCCTATGACAAGTCTTGGGAAAAGTCTCTTGAGGTACGCTCTTTTCCCAATCGTTTAGAGTCTTTGGATTTAATTGAAAATTTGATAAATTTTCTTCAGATCAATCGCTATACTTCAAGAACACCAATACCCTCTTTAGTATTTATATATTCAGGTTCTCCTTTGTATTAGATATTACTATTCAGGGTTTTATTAATTATTTAAACCTGTCCCTCCTTCCTCACATCTCATTACAAATTACACATTCATTCCTTCTCTAGTTTGTTAGTAAATGATTATGAAGGAATTTTGACGGCCGCAGCTTTATCCAGCCGTATCTAGTAGGTGCTGTATGGGCCTATTATGTAGATCGGTCTATCAATTTATTTCGGGCTTGTGAAGATCTAAAATATGCCACCTATGTTCCTTGGTGTAGGGATGCCTTTTTTTTTTACGACAGGCCACCTTCAATTAAAAAGCCCCCGCTGCATCCATACGAACACTTGTAGGGTCAGACGGCAATTTCTAGAACAGCAATTAATCTGTCAGCCTCATCTATTTCATTCCCGTTGAATCTTTAGAACCTGTTTATAGTTTTAATAAATAAGTTAAACCCTGAGAATATTGTTGTTTATTCTCATTAATTACTGCAAAAGCATAGAAGTAAATATTGACCAATGAATGATTTTGGGACGTGTTGCAATTAAGGATACCTGGGAATTTTTTTTGCGCGTCATCAAAACAATCTGCACATCGCGTCGCGTCACCCAATTGTTTTCTTTTTATTTGCTATTCCAATTGCTAAAATCTTTGTTGTCCAACTGTTTTTTCTCTTTTACCAATTGTGCACCCATTCGCGTTGCCTCCCAACTTTCTGCTATGACAAAAGTAAAGGGCCATTATTTAACTATTACCCCACTATCAAGATGGAGCCTCGAACATTTGAACAGTGGTGCAACAATCAAAAAGACCTTTTGGGGAACGAATGTATTATTGACAACATTAAGGAGTCTCTGGAATCTCTTTTAAAGAACAAATACGCATCAAAGACTAAAAAAACAAAGGCTACAGAAATGCTCGCAGAATTAGAGGTACTGTACATCATTAGTATATTGGGAAAAGTTGGGAATGTTATCATCGAAGAAAAATTCTTCGATTGTGGCTTCAGAGCACACCAAAATGATCACTGGTCAGGCGGGTGGATACGTCTCACCCTCTTTGGGATAAGATTGTGATTACAATCAAATGCGGAACTTCTCGCCCTCTTTGGGATAAGATTTTGATTCAATCAAATGAGGAATCTCACGCTTCTTTGGGATAAGACTTCTGCAGTGACCACTGGTCAGACAGGTGTTGAATCACAGATTAACTGTGGCACTATCTTTATTATGGGAATGAAAATTCGATGAAAACAATGAAGATGATGAAGAAGATGAAGAAGATGAAGATGAAAGCACTTCTGTTGAACATGAAGTGGATTTTATCAACTTAATTTTCAGGAAAAAATGTGGTGAACTGTTGAAAAATTGGGATAATCTATCAAAAACTACAAAAGTAGCGATAAGGTAAAATAAATTATAAAAAATCTTTTTTTTTTCCTTATTTACATAATGTCTCTTGCATTTAGTTTAGCACGATCTTCAATCCTCAATTTTGCTGATCAAAGCAAGACATCATGTATGGCTTGGACGCAAGAAAGTGATAAAACAATAAATATTGTAAAAAACATGAAAAAGACAATTCAAAAATTAGAATCCTTTAATTTTAAATTTGATAAACGATCAAATTGGATTGTTGAAAAAATTGAACAGGTAAATATTATTTTATTTCGATGTTTAAAGTTTATTTTATTTTAACAACAATTTTTTTATAAAAAAATTAGGAAGCAGAGTATAAAGATGCTCTTACAATATTTTTTTACATCTGTTTACAATTATAGGCTATTTTTAAGAGTGTTAAAAAACAAAATGTATTGGCATTAAAAGTATTTGTTATTTTTAATATAAGTAACAATAATAAGACTGGTCTTTTTAGTAAAAAAGAAAACAAAGACAAAAACAAGATACTATTAACTTTAATAAATATATGCCAAAAATAACAGAAACCCTAGTAGAATCACAGACATTCACAAATTTTTTTCTTAATTAAAACACCCAATAAGCCAAAAATAACAAAATTTATGCATAGCAAATATGCAGCTTATATAATTTATCCTTTTTATATAATATTTGGTTATATTAAAGAAATTATTAAACTAAGTATTTATAAAAATATCAAACAGAAAGTAAAAAAATAGAATTATTTAATTCTTACTGAATCTCTTGTTATAAAGCTAAAAACAATATTCAGTACAGATTACTTACTGTTATTAAAGAAAAAACACAGATTTAAGAATTTTTTTAGTAATAACAATGATTTTTCTTAGCAATATATACAGTTATATATATTATTATTAACTGTAGTATATATATAATTATATAAATTATTTCAGTGTTTAGAAGAGTGAAAAAGGTGTTAAATGAATTGTTAAAATAAAATAAAAAATTGTTATTACTATTTATTTTTGAGCAAAAACTAGTTTTAGTGTAAGTTTTATAAGAAAAAATAATTAAATTTATATTTAAGACACAAAAAACAAATCAAAACCAGAAACAAACTGTTTAACTTAAACATAACCAAAATTTTTTCAATAAATCATTAAAAAAGTATAGTGTTTAAAAATCTAGTTTTAAAAATAATAATAAAAAAATTATAAAAAAAACATAACTAAAATAGTTAATTAATTAAAACACTATTTTTAAAATTAAATCTCTAACAACATAATACTTTTTATTATTTAATTAATATCATGATAAAAACAAAATTAGATAATAAAATTAACAATTTATTTAGTAAAATAAAACATAATATAGAATATTAATAATATATTTTTAAGAATAAAAATTTAAAAAACTAATAACAAATATATAATATACTTTAAATATTAATAAGAAGTATTTAGAACTTTAAAAAAAAAGACATATAAAAAAAATAACTAATTACTTATTTAATAGTAGAATTAATAGCAAAATAACATTAATATTATTAAGAAAAAAATAAAAAAATTTTTGATAATAATAATTAAGATTTCTAAAAATTATTATATTTTAACTTAATATTAACTAATTTTAAAATTCTGAATGCTAGTTGAATTTGTTATTAGTAATTACAGTTAGTAAGTTTTTTGATTTTAATATATAATTAGATATTAATATAATAGTACTATGTATTAATTTCTAAATATTTATAATAATATACACTAATTATTTTTATGTATTTTATGTATTGTTTGTATTCAATATTGACTAATTAAATATTTTATATGTTTATAATAATAATAGAAATATGTTTTTGTTCTATATTCTTGTTATAATAAGTGATTTTGTGAATTGTTATTAAATTTTTGGTTTTATTATTAAAAAATTTGGTAAATATTACTTTTTTTAAAATTAAAAATAAGATAACTTTTTATTTTTTTCTATTATTATATTAATTATTTGATTATAATTAGTTTTTATCTTAATTGATTTAAAAGCTTTAACAAATATAATAGTGTTTTATAAAAAATTAAAATAATTTAAATGTATTTTTTTTAAGATATTAAATCTAAAAATTAGTGTAATATTTAAATTATAAAAGTTAATTAATATTATATCTTTAAAAACATTGAAACTTATTGGGTTTTTTTAAAAACTTTGGTATTATAAATTGATAATATTTTTTAAAAAAAAACAATATTTAAATGATTTTTTGTTTAGTTTAATTATTTACTTAAATGGTTTTTTCTGTTTTTTTAATTATATATGTATATTTATATTATTATTTTTTTTGAAAAAAATTTTCAATCTGATAATATATAATATAATTATTTTAAGATTAATTTTTTTTAATGATAAGATTATAAGTTTAATAATAAATATAATTATATTTACTTAAATATTTTTAAAAATAGTTTTTTTTATATTCAATTTTTTTTTAATTATAAGTTTTTTAGTTTTTAAACTAATTGCTTATTTTAGTAATTAGTCTTATAACTGGTTTTATTTTTGGTTTTTTAATAGATTTTTTAGATTTTAATTTAAACTTTTTTTTGCAATTTTTAAATTTTGCTTCAAATTTTAATTGAAAAAAAATTTTTAAAAAAGTAATAAATATCTATTTGCAATTAGTATATTTTTTTAATCATATTATTTAAATTCTTAAATATAATTAAAAATTTTTAGCATTCATAAAGCTAATATAAATAATAATACAGGTTTTAATAAGATTTGTATTTTATTTTTTGGTAAAAAATAATAAATTTATTGCTTTTTTATTAATTATATGATGATTTTTTTAAGTATTTGAACAGATATTTCTAATTTTTACTGGTTTTTTTTATGATTAAATTTTGGATTTTTGTTGATATATTTTTTGGTGTTTTTTGTAAATTTTTGTTAATATATTATTCAGTTTTATAATAAATTTTAACAATAGTTATAACTAATATTGTTGTTTTTTTTGTAATATATTATAATAATTTCTTATATAATCTAAGTTTTATGTTAAATAATTTTTTTTTATATAATAAATAAGAACAAATTTAATTAAAAAACATTTTTTTGCCAATTTAAAATTATTTTAATATTGTAAATAAAGAGCACAGCAGAATTTAAGAACTATAAAATTAAGAGTTTAATGTTATTTTTTTTATTTTTAGTTTTTTGTAAATTACTTAATTTTTTTTTTATTTTTTTTATTAACGTTTAATAAGTAAGACCCAAATGCCATTCAGCACAATACATTAAACTAAGTAATCTAAACTAAGTGCAAATCATGTACTTTCTACATATAACCAGCTACTTGGACTAATTAGAGCAATACTACAAATCTATTTTAATAGACACTGCATTATTAATACCAGAAAAAATACAGTAAAGTCTATGAAAACCAAAACTAACACTAAGTGCTTTAGCAATACCAAGTAATCTAATAACTCCAACAAAAAGCAAAGATGACAGACTACAGACTTTAAGCAACACCAAATCATCACCTACAATCAAGTTTTTTTTCTCCACAATTATCTTATACTTGGCTTAAACCATTCATATATCAGTATAGTAAGCTGTTCTTAAGCTTTAAACAAAATTTACAACATTCTTATTGGCAATTTTAACACTATTAAAAATAGACAAAGTCTCTGAAAACCAATTTTTAAACAAAAAACTTTTATACAAAGCAATATAAACAATATTATCAAAAGTACACAAAGAGAGCATTTGCAAAATCTGAAACAAGACCAAGTTCAAATCTGACAAAACACTTCACTAAAACAGATAAGACCTAATCAGATTTTCACAAATTCTAGCATCAAATATACACACAAACAAATAATTGAAACTCTCTACATTCTCATAATGAAAACACAATACACTAAAGTACTTTTATCATATAAACATTTTTGAACAGTAACCAGTAAATGATAGTGTAAAACCTTCATAAAATATAAATACAAACCAGTTGTAGATTTGTTTGTAAAGCCAGCTGCCATATGTGAGTTAGAGTGCCAAACTAATGCAGTACAAATCCAATTTACATCACCAATCATGTTTTTGTCAATAATATTAAAGTTAGATCCAACCTTTCAACAAACACACTAAACAGCCCTGAAAAATTTTCAAGCAAAATAATGAATGTTTTCAGACACTGCCATTCCACTAGCCCTAATAAATCTATCTTTAATCAGAACAGAAAGCATAAAATTTGAACCAGCAGCCAAGCCAGCCAGCTTATTAGCATGCTTATTACTCAAAACACCTGAATTTTCTTTAATCTTGCACCAAAAAACATTAAGCCTCTTATTCATAATAAATACCATCACATTATACTACTCTATCTAACAATAATTGCAAAAATCTGGCAAAATCAAAACTAATTTAGCAGTACAAGTATCCAAAGCAGTCTAACTGTCTAAATACACCACAACAGAATTGCCAAAAAGAATATACTCCAAAGCCAGAACAATTGTTTGCAATTCCACCATTATGAAGGACATCAATTCATTAATTATATTGTTAATACCCAAATCTATATTAGAAAAATATGCAGCCATACCACATTTTATCTTATATGTACCCAAATCCCTTAAAGATCCATCTGTATAAACATTAATAACACCCAAATCAGTAACAAAAAGACACTGTCTTAATCCAAAAACACCACCAAAACCACAAATATTCAAAGACTAAAAGCCAATAATAAGTAAACTAGCAGAAAAAAAAGACCTAACCAAGAAATCACATGCCAAATTAAATTAATAAAAGACTAGGCCCCTTAGATCAAGTTTTTTTCAATAACAGAAGCTTTTTTAATCAAATATCAAGCCCTTTTTATTGTACAACTATTTAATAAAAGTGATCTCAAATCTTTTGAGTAAATATAAAACATTAAAAAACAACAAATTATCTAGAACAGAAGATATCAAAATGTTACCAGAAAAACAGAATACAGTCATAAAGAAATTGTCAAAAGACATATCACCAAAAAAAGTCTAACTACATCAGCCAAAAATTATTAATTAAACTGATATGTAACTTCATAGAACAATACAAAAAATAAATAGGGAACCAATTTTGAATTTGCAGGTTCAAAGACCTATGACTAAACAAGCAACCAATAAGTCCACCAGTATTTGAAAAACTTAACACAGAAGCTGTTTTATATTTGGACTGCAACTGCTTAAATAATTTCAAGTTATATAGAGAAGGATAATAAAAAGCCTTGTTGGAGAAATTTTTAGGCAGACTGATCTTCAACCTTAAATCTTTCCTAATCAGTGTATTCTATTTAATACATACACTCTTAAAAATGAAATTAAACTAAGTCCTATAACTAATTATGGATTGCAGCATAGCTGATATCAAATAAAGAAACTGTTTATCCAAGATAGTCTTCTTTAAAACCAAATTAACAAAAAACCTGACATCTAAATAAGTTTTCACCAAACTAAGTTTAAACAAACTCTTAGAAAATAAAAAATACCAAGATACTGTTACCAAACGAAATTAAAGATATTGTTTAGCATAAAATTACCCTTATAAATCTTATCATTAATTAGCATATATTATCATTTCAAATTATCAGTTATTACATTAGCAAAATATCCGAAATTATCATTTAATTAATAACCTAATTGGTACATAACACAAATGTAACCTAATTGCAATAATCAATCATGCAATATCCCGAACTATGTAACATTCAAAAAGTTTGCCAAAATATTTAATAGTTCGCAGAAATAACTTGTAGTTTGCCAAAATGTATCTTTAGTTCAGCAAAATTATAGAAAATAGCAAAGTTCAAGTTCATAGAATAGTGTTATGACAAGTTGTATAAAAGAAGAGCTTCTCTCTTTAAGAAAATATATCTTACTTCAGATTTAATAATTAGAATTATCTTTTACATACAAAAACAAAATAAATATCAAATAATTTGAAAAATTAAATCCTTAATTATTTCCCTTTTAAAATTAACCAATTCCTACTAAACAGTTTTGAAATTGATTAGCTACCAATTTCAATAAACTGTTAGTAACTCCAGGCCTGGATAGAAAAACATTTCCCTTGATAAAATTCTATTTCTTTTACATTTTTTTTACATTTCTTTTATTTTTTTATTATAATCATTAGGGTAGCCTACAGACAAAATTCCTGTAGAAGAGTTGACTTTCACAGCAAAGTAACTACACATTTTTAGTAAGCTTTCAGACAAGCAATTCCTGGGAAAGAGTTGATGTTTACTACAATGTAACTATACAAAGTAACTGGCACGGAATTGGCCATTCCACTTATAAGCCCAGTAGTTCAAATTATAGGAGATAATTTGAAGATAAATTCAGTACTGGAGGTTTAACTACTTCTAGAAAATGTGAATTTGCAACCAACAGACATTTACAACATTTAAAAAAAAAGACCAAAAACCTCCGGTAACATTTGATGCTCTCCCACAGAAACAACACAAGCAAAAACAAATTCAAAGTGGCAACCACACCAGACGCAACAACTCTAGAGTATTACCAATCAATTTACACCCACTGCAAGCAAAGATTCAACATTCCAGACGGAATTGAAGTTGTCAAGAAATCAGTATACCAATACATTGAAAACTGCATCAACAATTATCTTTTTAGAAATTACAATATCTCAGAAATTAGAAGCAACCTTTACAATAATTTAGTACACTATTCACAGTTGGGAACTGAAGATCTTAACAGTGAAACACTTGCCACTTACTTTCAAGAACTTAACTTTAACATTATCAAGTACTGTGAAGAAACATATCCAGTGCAGTTTCAATACTCCATTGATTTTGAATCAGAGACAGAAACAAGCAACAAAGGCAAACAAAAATTGAAGCAATACTCAAAAACCACCCCAAATACTCCAATATTACCAAAAACAACTGCCAAACACTTACAAACACCTGAACAAAGAACCAGTTTAAAACTTCCACTTACTATCACACCTTTTCCAGTTTCACTTACACAAGCCCAAACACCTAATTCACCTTTAAATTGATTTGCAAGACTAGAAGATTTTACATCACCCAAAAGTCCCACCAGACAACAAGAACCCCTTCAAACTAGTTTCAATCTCCTTGACTTTCTAGCTGAAAATTGAAGTGAACACTCTGAGACAGCAGCGAATGAAGAAAATGACTCTGAAATATCTGAAGAAGAATCAATAGACAGTGAAAATGAAAAAGACAAAATGACAGCATACATTGCAAAAATCTCTGAATTCAATGAAGAAGACATTGAAACCAGTCCCCAAGAATGGCTCGACCAAGTTACTAAAGCTGGAGATGCAAATGAATAGAATGCTGCCAGAATGTTAAGAACAACTCCCTACTTCCTCAAAGGAACAACAGGTGAATGGTTTGAAAACTTGACCACCTCTTTTAATAACTGGACAGCTTTCAAAACTGCCTTCTTAGAACAATTCACCAATAACAACACCTCAATTACACTTCAAAATTGTTTTTACAATATCAAACAAGAACCCTCCGAATCTGTCATGACTTATATTGGGAAATTCAACAAACTTCTCAAATGAATTTGTCAACTTGAAACTAATGATTATTATTCTAATGCTCAAATTTTGGATCAATTTATTGCTGGCTTAAAAGATAAGCTAATTAAAAAGGTTTGCCCACATGCCCCAGAAAATTTAAACTCTGCCATATAGCATGCAAAAAGATACGAAATGGCTATAGGAGAGGCCAATTGCACAAAACTTGTAAATTTGGCAATTGGAGAAACCAGCTCAGCAGCTGAGGAAAAAATTGACCAACTCACAAAGAAAGTTGAAAACTATTTCACCAATCAACAACAACAGCAACCCCAAAGATATCAACCATCCCAAAGACGAAATCAAAATAACTTTGCACCACTTTCCAATAACCAGTCTCAGAATTGTCATTACTGTGGAATCTCTGGCCACTGGAAAAGAGATTGCAGAAAGCTACAATGAGACCAACAAAATAGAAATAATCAACATTACCCTCCACCACAGCAATCTTATTATCAACTACCACCACCAGCTTACTATCTACCAAGACCCCAATACCCAAGTAACTATTATTAACCCGCCCCACAGCCAATCCAACAGCAATACCAACAACCATTCACACAACATTATCAAGTACCTGCTCAAAGACTGATTACACAAAATCAATTCACACCACAAAACTAATACCAAGTAAACAACAATAGAATCAGTTTGAACAACCAATTGGTTCCCCGAAATTCCACTCAACCAAGATCCAACCACTATTACATTCAACCCAGTTATTTAACAATACCAAAAGAACAGAATTTTTACCATACTGCACTCTTGGAAGATAGAGCTACAGCACAACAACAAAATCCTTCTCATAACCACACTACTATTCCACCAGCCAGAATTGCTGAAAATGCTAATCTCTCTAATATATTCTCTTTCAAATTTAAAGCAAATGAATCACCATTCTTGCTTAACAGTGCAATGGCTAATGAGCAAAAAGCCATCACTGCAATATACACAGAAGCTGAAGCAGAAGGAAAGCCAATTCACTTGATCCTAGACAGTAGATCCGCTGAAAGCATCATCATCTACCAGTTGATACAACAGTTAAAGAGAAATGTTGACCAACCAGCTCAGACAGTAATCATTACTGCCAATGGCATGAAAAAGACTCCAGTAGGAGAAATTGACAATTTTTCATTCACTTTTGATGGAATCATCATTCCAGTCAAAGTTCTTGTAATAGATGTTCCTCAGTATTAAGCCTTTGTCGGAAACAATTGGCTCCAAAAAGCCAATATGAAATTAGACTGAGAAACCCAAGAACTACAAATCTCTTACTAAAGACAACATGTCTGAGTACCTGCCACTTGTGGTACATTTAACAAATGCTCTGAAAAAGTTCCAGCTTTTGAATTCAAACCAGAAGAAGAAAAACCAATAATTGTAACATTCATGGCTCTTGGATCAACGTCCAATTGGGCCGATGAAACTGAACAAGAACATTTTACATCACACTCTAAACCCAAAACCCCTGGATAGAATATCTCTTACTTAAAGCCTGAACCAAGAAAACAATGCCTCTACATTCCCCTTAAATGTAAGAACTGCCACAAAAAACTATTGTCAATAGGAGCCTGTATTTCACCTAAAAAAGAATATGAAAATCATACTTGTTATTACTGCAAGGCTTGCCACAGAGAACAATGGGGCCATCTAATAAAAAGAAGTGGAAAATAGGACAACACCCCTTGTTTAACTTGTGGAGATATGCTACCAGAAGAATGCAATTGGATTGATGTAGCAATGAGAGAAAGAGTCTGTGATCAAATCTGCCAATATGCTTTATTAATTTCAGAAAAAGTCAAAGGAGGAACACCCTTTGATGTGGCATACAACAGTGCTCTCAACAAACTGTACCATTACCCTCATGATGCCGAAATGATTTTCGATCTAGCAATGGCTTTAATCAACAGAGCCACTCAAGAAAATGTTTGTCAAATAAAAAAATCAGAATACATTGCATACACCTTTGAAATCACTGGATACAACTATGAAGATGAAGTAGAAGTATATCACCAAGTTGCCAGTCACATTTACCTGACCAAAGAAGCTTAAGCTCAACGACTAGAGCAAATGAACATTAAATTGTGTAAAGAATACATAATGCCTTGCAATGAGCAATGGTGCCTTGAATGCTATGCTTTTAGCATTTCTTTGCCCAGTGAAAACAATGAAAACAAAATTGAATTTGGAGAACTTGAAGCAACAGAAAAAATTGAAACAACACTCATCTATCTTATCAAAAGTTAGCCTGTCTTATAACTTAAATACTTCAACAACAACGGACAAGGAATAAAACTCAAAAAAGCACATGAAATTGATGCTGGATATGACCTAAGATATCCAGACAAGGATACTCTTGTTCTCAAACCCAAATCTCTCACAAAAATCAACCACAAAATTGCACTCGAAATCTCACCAGGAGCAATAATTCAAATTACCTCCCAGTCCTCTCTGGCAAGCAAAGGAATCAATGTCAGAAGAGGAATAATTGATGCTGGATATACTGGAGACATTACAGTGATGCTTCAAAATGAAACTGACAAACTATTCAAGATCGAACATGCTGAAAAAATTGCCCAAGCTATTTACCTACCCCTAATTAACATTTCAGATTTGCAACTAGTCAGTCAAAGAGAACAATTAGGAAAAAGTGATAGAGAAACCCAAGGTTTTGGTTCAACTGGACGATTCACAGTTCCAGTTAATATAGCTCTTAATATACAGAACAAATCCCACCAGATTTTCAGACTTCCACAACCAATTACCATCTCACCCTTTGGAGAACATCTGGAAATTTACACCTGCCCAAAGCCAACAACCACACAACAAATTTTTGAGTCCAATGAACAAGTTTGCTTGGAACATAATATTTCAATTCCAAACATTTATATTCCAGAAGGAACAAAGAAAGTCTGAGTTACTTTTTACAATCCCAACAATTACCTCATAGTTCTATTAAATAACTCAGAAATTGGAGTCATTCACAGTAATATTTTTCAACAAGAACTACCCTAAACAGTTTCCAATTTCTCAGAAATCATTGAATGTTTACTACCAAAAATCAATTCAAATCCTAACTCTGAAAACTACCATGTTGTTATAGAAAAACTATTTTGAATCAACATGAAACAACTTGAACCACAACAACGGAGCCAGTTCAAAGAGCTAATTACAGAATTTGCTGATATCTTTGCTGAAAACAACAATGACTTAGGAAGAACCAATTTGGTCTAACACCAAATTTATACAGGAGATGCCAAACCAAGAAGACAACAAGCATATTGAGTTGCTCCAGAAAGCTACCAATTCATCCGAGAAGAAGTACAATGAATGCTTAACAATGGGCTCATCCAACCTTTCATGAGTCTTTGGGCTTTATCTGTAGTGCTAGTTAAAAAGAAAAATGAAAAGATACAATTTTGTGTTAACTATTGACAACTCAACAGTGTTACAATTGGAGATGCCTACCCCCTTTCCTGGATTGATGACATGTTAGATGCCCTTGGAAAATTCAAATACTTTTCAACACTAGATTTAGAAAGCAGTTACTGACAAGTTGCTATGAATCTCAAAGATCACCCCAAAACAGCATTCACCACTCAAGACGGAAATTATGAATTCAATGTAATGCCTTTCGGATTATGCAATGCACCAGCAATGTTTCAGAGATTAATGGATGTTATGTACCAAGGACTCCTTTGAAAGTCAGTAGTTGTTTATCTTGATGATACTGATGTTTATTCTCCATCGTTTGAATTATACTTAAAACATCTGCAAAAAGTTTTTCAATGATTACGAAAAGCAGGACTAAAACTCAACATCAAAAAATGCTACTTTGGAAAAACAAGCTTGGCCTTCCTCGGTTATATTGTTAGTAAAGATAGAATTAAACCAGATTCTGGAAAAATCAGCACTGTTAAAAACTTCAAAACTTCTCAAAACACTACAGAACTAAGAAAATTCATAGGGTTAGCCTCCTACTATTAGAAGTTTATCAAAGGATTCTCAGAAATCACAAAACCTTTCAACCAGCTTACTACCAAAAACATCAAATACAAATAGACTGCTGAATGCCAAAATGCATTTGAAATTCTCAAAGAAAAACTAATGACAGCTTCAATTCTTACCTACTCAGATTTCAGCAACTGATTCTGATTAGCAACAAATGCCTCTTATACTGCCTTTGGTGCTATCCTATCACAATTAAATAATAATGAAAATGAGCAAGTAATTGTCTATGCTAACAGAACATTAAAACCAGCTGAAAAAAATTATCCTGCCACTGAATTAGAAACAGCAGCTGTAATTTGGGCTTTACATTATTTCAACCTTTATTTCCAGCCAAAAAAATTTGATATTATCACTGATAATATTGGACTTAAATGGCTTCAAAACAAAAATACTCAGCTAAACGCAAAACAAACTCAATGGACAGGATTTCTAGCAAACTATCAATACATAGTACATCACAAACCAGGAAAACTTCACACCAATGTTGACTGTCTCTCCAGAATGAGACAAGATTAGAAAACACAAAAACCAACATTCAACTTAACCAACCAAAACAAGCAACAAACAATGAATTTGGAAAATTACAACAATTTTAAACAATATTTGGAAACATTAACAATCCCAACAAATTGGTCTCCAGATGAAAAACATCAACTACAACAACAAGTCAAACAATATTTTCTACACAACAACATTATTTATCATCGAAATTTCAAAAACCCAGACAAACCACTCAGATTAATACAAGAACAGAAAAAAGAGACTATATTATACAACATGCACTCAGATCCTTTATCAGCACACTTCGGAAAAAACAGCACCACCTAAAGAACACTAGAATATTACTTTTGGTCTCGAATGAAAAAAGACATTCATAAATATGTCCAATTTTGTGATAGTTGTCAAAAAAGAGGAGAAACACACCCTACTGAACCATTAAATTCAATCAAAGTTGGACAACCCTTTGACCGAGTTGGTATCGATTTAGTCAGACCACTATCTATCACTACTCAAGGAAACTATTATATTACAGTAGCAGTAGACTATCTTACTAAATGGCCTGAAGCCAGAGCTATTCAATGAGCAGATGCGAAATCAGTAGTAAATTTCATCTACGAAAACATCATTTGTAGACACGGATGTCCAATTGAACTTTTATCTGATCAGAAAACACACTTTGTGAACAACTTGATACAAGAAATTTGTGAATGATTCAATGTCAAAAGACCTCTGTCTTTGCCCTACCATCCACAAACAAATGGACTTGTGGAATGTTTTAACAGAACATTGTGTGAATTATTAGCCAAAGTCTCAACCGATTTTGAGTAAGAGTGAAATATTTTTATTCCATCAGTGTTACTAGCATACAGAACACTAAAACAAGATATCACAAAACACACATTATTTGATTTAACTTATGGAAGGACAGCAACATTACCAATTAGTTTCACAGTAAAAACATACCTAGCACAACCAATCAATGAAAACAATTTCCAAGAAACACTTCAACAAAGAGCCTATACACTTCTCAGCATGTTGAAAGGAAAACAATGGATAGCAGTCACCCATATTGAACACTTCTAAACTCAACAAAAAGAATGGCATGACAACAAATTGCCTCCAGTTACCAATGATTTTAAAGTTGGAAACAAAGTTCTCCTACACAGAACTAAAGGTAAAAAACAATGGAATAGAAATTTGAAAATAAATGGGATAGACTATTCTTTATCCATGAAATACTAGGCAATGGATCATACAAGTTAAGACTTGATGACAAAATCTTAGCAAAAATTGCACATAGAGATTGTTTAAAACACTATTATTCCAGAAACAATCTTGAACCATTAATTTTACAAATTGGTACATATTTCCCTTTAGTCAATTCCAAAAATATTCTTCGAAACTTAGAACCAATAGTTGTCATTGAACAACCTTCCAACTTGAACACTTAATTTAATTATTAGTTATTCCCTTATAATTTAAAAACAATTTCACAAAAACAAAATAAAACAAAACACACTGAAAGACAAAAATAACATAAAAATCCACATACCAAAAATAATTTCAATCTATTTTCTCACTCAAATTTTTATAATGACTATCTCTCAAAATATTCAACAAATATCTCAAAAATTAATGCTAGCTTTAAAGACAATACCCGAATTATCTATCACTATTACAGGAAAACATATTAATTATACCCAAACAAAAATAGTTGCCAATTTAGCCCCAAATTCACAAAATTATTACCCTTACAAAAAGAACACAAGAAGTTACTCTGGAATTCATCTACCAGAACTCTTGAAGCTTGCTTTAAGAGAAAATTTAATATTCACTCCTATTAGTATCTTACCAAATGCTACTATTCAACAAAAACTTCAACTGTGTCTTAATGAAAAAAACCACAACTATACTCCAATATATAGATATTTCTACATTGGAAAAACACTTTACAAACAAAAATGGGAGCTTACAGCAGCAAACCTCACAAAAGAAGCTATTCAAAAACAACTCCACAACAAATTCACAACAACAGCTGGACCTATAAACAGTCACTATAAACTAAGAGCTGCTCTTAGACTTTATAACCTATTCCACATCTGTGAAAACGTCCTACAAAACCCAATTTTACAGTCTTTGAAAATTCAATACATTGGAAAGCTCACAGAACTGAAATTTCAACAATTTTCAGACCAAATTTCTTCAATAATTTTGGATTATTATCTGGAAATTACAGACAGTACTTGGACTTTGACGGAGCTCAGTCTTGAGGAGAAGGTTATGTTACCAAACGAAATTAGAGATATTGTTTAGCATGAAATTACCCTTATAAATCTTATCATTAATTAGCATATATTATTGTTTCAAATTATCACTTATTACATTAGCAAAATATCCGAAATTATCATTTAATTAATAATCCAATTGATACATAACACAAATGTAACCTAATTGTGATGATCAATCATGCTGTTACCCAAGTAGAAAAACCAATCCAAAGTTATAAAGAAACATGACCAAAATGTGACATAACACAGAATAACGCGCAATAACGTTGGATAACACATTATAACATTGGATAACGTGTTATAATGCAAGATAACACAGAATAGCACACAATAACATAGGATAATGTGTTATAATACAGAATAACACAGAATAACATGTAATAATGTCAGATAACGTATTATAACATAGGATAACTAGCAATAACATAGAAAAACAAAGCAATAACAAAAACAACAAAGCAATAGCTAGCAATAGTGAGACAATTGAAAGCAATCCTGTAAAACCAAAAGAATATATAAAAGCAAGTAGTTGTAGAAGTGAGAAAAGACAGAAAAGAAAAAATAGATACAAACTTCTAGACCAGAAATTAAAATATCCATACCCTTTCATCCTTTATTATCTTTCCTATTTCATCTCCTGAAATAAACCAATTATTAAAAGAAATCAGAATCACAAATTCATGTTTTCAAACTTCGTGAAATTTACGTAAATTAACCCTTGTCTTGTACTTCCGTTCTAGAACAGATGCTCTTAGCATAACTACCTCAAACCTATTAACAATTTGGACCAATCGCTCTTGATCACGGCAATTGACGATACTAATTTATCTTTTCTCTCTTTTCTTTTCTTTTTCTTTTTCTTTCTTTTTCTGTCTTATTTTTTGTGGAGTGGCAACATAGTAAAATTCGACTGTTTGAGAATAGACTTCGTGATAACCTGGTAAAAGAAGGAAGCTCCCCCTAAGTTTTGGATATTAACATTATCTTGTTAGCTTACCAAAAGGGCAAAAAGACAATGCCAGACCCTAACAACTGTGCTTGTTAGCTCGGAAAAGAAAGCTCACATTTACGAAAAACATTGCAATCAACGAAAGACAAACTCTGTGCCTTATAACCAAAGAACTCAACAGGTAAAATTCACATTCAGAAATAGACCTTCAGAAACTAATAATCAAGACTAAGCCAACAGAATTACGCAGAAGATGCATCATCAATAATTGAGAGCACCAAACGTTACCATTTCCCATACCCACCAAGTTTACCTGTAACATTTGGTGCTCCCTGTGAGGTTATAAATTCACAAAGACAGAGCACCCCCAAAAATACATAAAAGTGGCGACTATTAGAACAATAGGAAAGAACCACTCCTTATATGGAAAAGCACTATTTTAATACTTTCGAAAAGACCTAGAAATACCAGCAAGAACTGCTTATGCAGAAAGTGATTTTTGTAACTATATCAATGCAAAAATTGACTGCTTGTTAGGCCGCGTAACTGATACAGGAAGACTTGGAGAACAAATCTATCAAAGCTTACTAGGGTACTCAACAGCCATGACTACTCGAGCAATCGCTGAAACTCTGCACATAATCAATACAGACATTAAATATTACGTAGCACAATGATTTCCTCAAGTACAACAACCAGTGGAATCCAACTCTGAGGAATACGAAAATGAATCTAACAACCCCGTAACTGCCCAAGCCAAGTCCATAGTCAACAAGAAACCAAGGGTCCTCTCCCCAACAACTTCATCATACTATCAGACACTCCAAAGTAGAATTGTATTCAACCCACCCCTGGAAATCCAGTTGGAAACACCACGAACTCCTGGAAATCCACACCCTTGGAATTAACACAGTTGGACCAAATCACTAGGAGAATACAGATTGCTGTTTGAAAATCTTACCCCAGCAGCCGGTCAAACAGAAAGAAACCCATCAACTTGGGAACAGCCACCAGCACAAAACCTAGCAGAATCAGCATCTCTCTTGACAGAAAAAACAGCTATCTTACAATCTATTGGTTCAAGCGACAAAGGAAAGCAACCAGCATTAGCATCCAGAGAACACTCGAATATGTGGACACCAATCCCTTTAAATATAACCAGTAACACCCCACCCATTAACCAGATCATGGCTTACCGGAATATCACTAAATTGGAAAAATTCTCTGGTGAAGAAGATAACACATATTCTTGGATCGCGGATACCGAGAAAGCAGTTACCGCTAACGGTTGGAATGACAACTGCACAGTTCAGGCACTGCCATTTTTTCTGATCAGGACCACCAATTTGTGGTACCAGAGTCTGGCAGAGAAGCCTACCTCCTTTACTGAGTTTAAACTCACATTTCTGCAATACTTCTGTGACCCCAATACGTTAATCCGATTGCAGAATCAATTCAGCATAATTAAACAAAAAGATCACGAAGCAGTAACTACTTATCTTAGACGATTCAATCAAATCCTGTGTCAAATATTAGCTATTGAAAGGGACTACTACACCGCAGTGCAAGTTCTTAATCAATTCATTAAAAGATTGCAAAGACCCCACCATCCGACCAGTTTACAAGACGCCATCACTCTCGCTTGCAATTTTGAGTCTGCAGAACAAGAAATGAACCATACCCAAGCTGTTAATTTAGCCATTAACAGAACCTCTGACATTGATGCAAAGATAACCCAATTGAGTGAAAAACTAACTCAGAAAATTAAGAGATTCTTAGCCGAAACTACAAGAACTTACCAACCACCCCAACGGAGAGAAAATAACAACAATAGCAGATACCCACAGCAACAGAACCGTCAGCAACAGCAACAACCTTGGAGATCCGATCCCCACAACTGCTACTACTGCCAGAAACCTGGACACATTGCCTATGATTGCAGAAGGAAGATCATGAACCAAAATCAAGGAAACCCATACCAGCAACCCAAATATCAGCAAAACATGGTACTCCAATATTTTATATCTCAGAATCAACCACCCCTATATGCACAACAAGTCCCGTACACTCAACCACTGCCCCAGAATTATTATTAACCACCACCAATGACACAAGCAATCCCTCACTATCAAACTTCCTCTTACAGCCCATTCAGACCTCGAGCTATAGACTATAATCAGGGATAGAGAAATCCCAACAACAATTAGGTGCAAACCAACAGTGAACTGTCTCGACCAATCCCTCATGGTCTTGCCCAATCTCAACCAACACCAACTGAATACCCAAATCAAGCTTCCTATCTCGGTCTTATGGAAGACCAGAGTTTTAATAAATCTACACCTATGGAAGAAGGGGATATAGAACAAATCTCCCAACCTTCCAAGCAAACAAAAAGCAATATCCCACCAGCCACTATTACTGAAGACACCACCCTAGCCACCATATTTCTTTTTGACATCGATAATTTGAACACACATAGCCTTTTTAGTGGAGCAGCCATCAATCAGGATAAACCAATAATGGCCCTATACACTAATGCCAGAGTCAGAGAAATAGACATTAAATTAATCCTGGATAGCAGATCAGCTGGTAGCATAATCACGAAGCAGTTCATGAACCAACTAGGTTGTTAAGTAGACTGTGCTGCTACTGCCCAGATCATTACAGTGGATGGGAACACAAAAACCCCGATAAGAGAAATTGACAACTTTCTCTTCGAGATTAATGGAATCCAAATCCCTACCAAAGTACTTGTCATGGAAGCTACTTAATATCAAGCTCTAGTAGAAAACAACTGGTTGTCAAAAGCCAATGCTACTTTCGACTGAAACATCCAAGAACTTCAATTCATGTTCAATGGACAGCATGCCTAAGTCCCAGCTACGTGCAGACACTTTAAAAACCAACGTATTGAGGAACCCCTTATTGAATTCGAAGACACATCAATGTCACCAACCATCAAGACCTATCAGGTTTCATGGGCAGATGATTATCAAACTGAACTACCTCCACTACCAACCTGGGAAAAAAAAAGAAAAGGCAGAGCCGAAGAAAAACTCCAATCATCATCACTAGGATATGTAACCTCGGACCAAAGAAACTTATTTTACCAACCCCCAAGACTAATATGTGTCGATTGTAAAAAAAAACTATCCACTATGGGTGCATGTATCAGGGACAACAAAGAATGGCCTACTGCCATCAAATATTATTGCAGACCTTGTTTACTGAAAAGATTTGGATGACCAAAATGACAAGGCAAGTGGGACCACACACCATGCCTCACATGTGGCAAAGACAAAGCTTGTCAATACACCATATTAATCAACGATTGAGTATGAAAGGCAACCCCCATTGAAGACACTTGGAAACAAGCACTCAACAGGCTAGACGGTTATTCACACAATAACCACAAAATCTGGAGAATGGCAAGCACCAAGGCCGAAGACGCCACGCCCAAAGAAATATGAGAAATTAAGGACAACCCTTAGATGCCTGAATATACTGGACCCGACTACCCCGATGATGATTTCTTCACAGATGACCCAGACGCATTTCAAAACTGATATCAAGAATTGGCCCCAACTCGCGAGGAACAGGAGCAAAGATTGGCCGATTTGAATACCAAACTATGTGATCACTGTTTGATCCCCTGTTACTTCCAGTACTGTGATGAATGTGATCTCATGTTCAATCCACCTTCAAGAATACTGTTTCCAATTACCAAACTACCTGAACCTGAAGAAGAGGTATTGATTACCGAGAACATGTTGTTTCAAGATTCAACTGAGGATACCAAAACAGAACAGTATCTCACATATCCCGACCTATCCAAAGAACTAGAGCTAAAATGGTATAGTGACAACGAGGAAGGAATCTGCCCCGAAAGAGCACATGACACCAATGCTAGTTTCGACCTACAATACTCCGGACAATCACCCATCATTATAGCTCCACATTCTCTCGTAAAAATAGATCTTAAGATAACATTAGAAATTCCTGTTAGTACAATGGTACAAGTTGCCTCTCAATCTAGTCTAGCCAAGAAAGGAATCGACATAAAAGGAGGAATCATTAATGCCAGTTACATGGGAAACATCATTGTGATGCTACAGAACAATTTGGACAGACCCTACAAAATAGAATCACAAAAAAAGATTGCCCAAGCTATCTTCCAACCACTAGTCAAAATACCCCAATTAACTCCGGTAACAACCTGAGAAGAGTTAGACCTCACTGCTCGAGGAATCAATGGGTTTGAATCAAGTGGAAGAGGAAGCATACCAGTTAATTTCATGGAGGAAGACAGTGACCAGGTAGAATTTATCCACACTAACACCGTCATTTCCATTCCTTTATACCAACAATACATCCTCAAGATAAATCAAAAGATCCAAGATCAAGCCCTATTATTCAAAGCCAGTCCCAAAATCTGTTCCCTAGCCAATATTGCTAATTTATACCTACTGGCCAAAGCCTATAAACACTTCAAAATTCTTATTCACAACCTGACAGAAGATGTCATTGAAATCCCTGAAGGGACTCTTGTCGGTTCTATATCCACAAATAGTCAGAATTCTGAAAAACCCCAGTCCATTCCAGATTTCGCACAATTATTTTTATTCTGTGACATTATCTTACAAGTATAGAATTTGCCAAAAAAAAGTTACTTGTTCACACCAAAAGAGATCAATAAATTGAATTTAGGAAATTTAAGTACCCTACAACAAATGCAACTCAAAGTTCTTCTAAATCAATATGCTGATGTCTTTGCCAGCAAAAATGAGTTCGGATGCACCGACATCGTAAAGCATCAGATTGATACAGGAGATGCTCGACCAATTAAGCAACGAGCTTACTGCATACCCCCATCTGGCAATAACCTAATTAAGCAAGAAGTGCAATGGATGCTTGATAACGGCCTAATCAAAAAATTGTTAAGCCCTTGGTCCTCGTCAGTAGTCTTGGTTACCAAGAAAAACGGAAAAGTACGATTCTGCATAGATTATCAAAAACTAAATAGCATTACGCAAGAAGATAGTTATTCCACTCCTCTCATCCAGGAAATTCTGGACAATCTAGGAAAAAAAAATGGTTTTCGTCATTAGATTTAGCAAGTGGTTATTGGCAAGTTGAAATGGATCTCAAAGACAAAGGAAAAACAGTGTTTACCACTTGAGACAGAAACTTCAAGTTTAACATAATGCCTTTTGGACTTTGTAATGCTTCTGTCACGTTTCAACACCTGATAGATGTAGTATACAAAGGAATTTTTTGGAAATCAGTAGTAGTCTACTTAGACAACACAAATGTGTTCTCCGAAACATTCGAAGACCATCTGCTCTACCTGCAACAAGTTTTTGAACACCTTCGTAGTGCCGGATTGAAACTCAATCCCAGGAAGTGCTTCTTTGGAAAAACCAAGTTAAAATTCCTAGGACATGTAATTGGCAAGGACGGAGTTAAACCCAATCCAGATAAAGTACAAAAAGTCAAGAATTTTCCAGCTCCAATCAACCTCAGAGAATTACGAAGATTTCTAGGATTAACAGGATATTATCATTGATTTGTCAAAGGTTTCTCGAACATCACAAAACCACTTCATCAATTGTTGTTTAAATACATACCATACTTGTGGAAGGAAGATCAACAGAAAGCATTTGACTATCTCAAGCAGCGATTGATCACATCCCCAATCCTGATTTACCCAAATTTCACTAAACGGTTTATTGTCGCTAAGGACGCCTCAAAAAATGCTCTAGGAGCAGTCTTATTACAGATAGGACTGGACAATAGAGAACACCCAATTGTCTACACTAGTTGCAGCACTAGCCCAGCAGAAAAGAATTACAGCACAACAGATCTGGAATGTCTCGCCATTTATTGGGCCATACAGACTTGAAAACATTACCTCAGTCAACCATTTGACCTATATACTAATCACAAAGAACTTATTTGGTTACTCAAAAATCCACAACTAGAAGGAAAATATGCGAGATAGAGTACTTATCTGCAACAATTCTCACTCAAAGTCTATTACAAGGAAGGATCCAAGAACACCAATGCTGACAGTTTGTTGAGGATACCACAAACCTAATCCCAGACCCATGGACACACTCACTTATCAATGACTACATCAGTACCTATCGACACTACGTTTCAAGGAGATATTATCTCAACAGAAACAGAGTGTCATATGAAAACAAGCCCAAAATTATTTTATTCAAGACAACCAACTATATTGACGAAAACACTGAAACCACCCCAATGCACAATGACTAATCACGAACAGTGAAAGAGAAACTATACTATATAGTGTGCACTCAGATCTAACTGCAGGACACTTTAACAAAGACACTATCCTCGAAAGAACACTAAACTTATACTATTGGTCAATGATGCACAAAGATATTTTCAAATACGTGCTCAATTGTGATACATGCCAGTAAAGAGAAGAAGCAAGATCAACAAAACCACTTCGACTCATTCCAGTTGGAAATCTATTTGATAGAATCAGGATTGATTTGGTTGGATCTCTTTCAATTACATCCCAAAGAAATCACTATATTGCTGTAGCCGTAAACTATCTTACAAAATGGCCAGAAACCAGAGCAATCCAAGTGGCCGATGCCAAAACAGTCGCCAAATTTGTGCATCAAGACCTAATTTGCCAACATGGATGTCCGAAAGAATTATTATCTGATCAGGGAACACACTTCATTAATAATACGCTGACTGAACTAAGCCAACGGTTTGGAATAAAGAGACCTTTATCATCACTATACCACCCACAAATGAATGGACTGGTAGAACAATTTAACAGAACACTGTGCAAAGCACTAGCAAAAATAAGTCATGAAAACAGACAAGAATAAGACTTATTCATATCTTCTGTACTCTTTACATACTGAACATTAAAACAAAATACGACTCAGTTCACACCATTCAAACTAGTCTATGGAAGAAAAGCTACATTACCGATTGAATGAGTGATACTGTCATACCCAACAGAAACAATCAATGAAGAGAATTTTGAGGTTACCTTACACCAAAAAACGTACCAGCTAATGGAAACGTTGGAAAACAATCAAAGAACAGCAGCTGACAATATTAGTCATGCTCAAGAATGACAAAAAGAAAGACATAATAAACACTTATCAGAACAACCAATGGAATTCAAGATTGGAGACCAAATACTATTACATTATACAAAAACTGAGAAACAGTGGAGTGGAAAGTTTGACCCAAAGTGGGACAGTCCATTTCACATACATGAAGCATTAGAAAATAGAGCTTACAAATTACAATTGGAAGACAAGATTTTAAAAAAAGTAGCACATGGAAATCGGTTAAAAATTTATCATGTAAAACAGAAATCATTGTCATTAGTACCTTAACTAGGAACACAAATTTCATTAATCAGACCAGAAGATATACCACGAGATCTGGAACCAATTATTGTCATCAAAACGTAGACAATGGGCAGCAAATTAAATTGGGGAATTCAAATATATATAGCATCCAAAAAGCAGCAAGAAACGATAAAAATTTTAACATGGACCTTTCAGATCAAATTTTAAAATTATCTAAACAATTATTTGAAACAATTCAAAAATCGACATCTCAAATAGAAATAACAATTGATAAAAAAGAGATATGGTACAAAGATAAGAGCAGAAGAGAAGAGGACAAGAGTTTAATTAGAACTAAATGTTCCCTCCCCTACCCACTACCCAAAAGGCAATGTGGGAGGAAAAATTGCCTTCAGGCAGGGGGTGGAAAAGAAGGAGACAAAGAATAAGAAAAAGATTACAAAAGAAGATACTTGGTCCCCGAGCTCGAAAAAATAAAAGAAGCTTTAGCTCGTGGGACCAAACTCTCCAAAACAGGGGAGTGGACACCTGACAATGTCCAGAAATGGAAAGAAAGACTTCCTCCAGCTTATTGGTTCTACAAAATTGGAGAACAGCTTGACTTGAAAACACCATATAAAGATCTCAGCCAAAAAACGTTCAACAAAGAAGCAATACAACAAGTAGAAAAATTTGTTGAGAAAAACAATCTGACCCTATATTACAAAGCAGCATACTGACTATACACCGTCTTCCAACATTGCCCAAATGTACTACTGAACGGATCTATGAAAACCATAATGGTTAACAGCATAGAACAAATAACCAATCAACAGTTCAAAGATCTACAAAAGGCAATACTTGAGGCAACAATCGAACATTACACAAACAAAGCCACGATAACAGATATATACAGTTTTGCAGGAGCTCAATTTTAAAAAGAGAGGGATAATATTACCCGAGTAGAAAAACCGATCTAAAGTTATGAAGAAACATGACCAAAACATGACATAACTCAGAATAATGCGCAATAATGTTGGATAACATGTTATAACATTAGATAACGTGTTATAACACAAGATAACACAGAATAGCACACAATAACATAGGATAATGTGTTATAATGCAGAATAACACAGAATAACATGTAATAATATCAGATAATGTGTTATAACATAGAATAACTAACAATAACATAGAAAAACAAAGCAATAACAGAAACAACAAAGCAATAGCTAGCAATAGTGAGACAATTGAAAGCAATTCTGTAAAACCAAAAGAATGTATAAAAGCAAGTAGTTGTAGAAGTGAAAAAAGACAGAAAAGAAAAAATAGATACAAACCTCTAGACCAGAAATTAAAATATCCATACCCCTTCATCTTTTATTATCTTCCCTATTTCATCTCCTGAAATAAACCAATTATTAAAAGAAATCAGAATAACAAATTCATGTTCTTGAACTTTGTGAAATTTACGTGAATTAACCCTTGTCTCGTACTTCTATTCTAGAACAAATTGCTTTTAGCATAACTGTCTCGAACCTATTAACGATTTGGAACAATCGCTCTTGATCATGGCGATTGACAATACTAATTTATTTTTTCTCTCTTTTCTTTTTTTTTTTTTTTTTTTTTTTTTTTTTTTTTTTTTTTTTTTTTTCTTTTTCTGTTTTATTTTTTGTGGAGCGGCAACATAGTAAAATTTGACTGTCTGGGAATAGACTTCGTAATAGCCTGGTAAAAAAGGGAAGCTTTTCCTAAGTTTTGAATATTAACATTATCTTGTTAGCTTACCAGAAGGGTGAAAAGACAATGTCAGACCTTAACAATTGTGCTCGTTAGCTCGGAGAAGAAAGCTCACATTTACAAAAAATATTGCAATCAATGAAAGACAAATTCTGTGCCTTATAACCAAAGAACTCAATGGGTAAAATTCACATTCAGGAATAGACTTTCAGAGACTGATAATCAAGACTAAGCCAACAGAATTACATAGAAGATGCATCATTAATAATTGAGAGCACTAAACGTTATCATTTCCCATACCCACCAAGTTTACCTGTAACAATGCAATACTCCGAACTATATAACATTCAAAAAGTTTGCCGAAATTTGTAAGAAATTTGCCGAAATATCTAATAGTTCACAGAAATAACTTGTAGTTTGCTGAAATGTATCTTTAGTTCAGCAAAATTATAGAAAATAGCAAAGTTCAAGTTTATAGAATAGTGTTATGACAAGTTGTATAAAAGAAGAGCTTCTTTTTTCAAGAAAATATATCTTACTTCAGATTTAATAATTAGAATTATCCTTTACATACAAAAACAAAATAAATATCAAATAATTCAAAAAATTAAATTCTTAATTATTTCTCTTTTAAAATTAACCAATTCCTACTAAACAGTTTTGAAATTGATTAGCTACCAATTTCAATAAACTGTTAGTGATTCCAGGCCTGGATAGAAAAACATTTCCCTTGATAAAATTCTATTTCTTTTACATTTCTTTTATTTTATTTTATTTTCTATTATTTTTCTTTTCTTTTCTTATTACAATCATTAGGGTAGTTTACAGACGAGATTCCTGTAAAAAAGTTGACTTTTACAGCAAAGTAACTACACATTTTTAGTGAACTTCCAGATGAGCAATTCCTGGGAAAAAGTTGACGTTTACTACAACATAACTACATAAAGCAACTGGCATGGAATTGGTCATTCCACTCATAAGTCCAGCAAGTTCAAATTATAGGAGATAATTTGAAGATAAATTCAGTTACTGAAGATCCAATTACTTCTTGGAAACGTGAATTCACAACAAACAGACATTAACAACATTCAAGAAAAGAGACCAAAAACCTCCGGTAATATTATTTAATATATAATTAATTGTTACTATTGGCTAAAAATAAATTCAAATATAATTTAATACATAAAAAATTGTAATTTATATCAATAAAAAAGTAAACAAAAATAAATAAACTATTAAAACCAATAAAAATTAGACAACTATTTGATAAAATTGAAATTAATTTAGTCAAATTATTACTAATATATTACAGTAGTAATAAACTATTTTACCAAATAATCAAAAATTAAAGTTATTAAAACAGTTAATACTATATTAATAACTTATTTTGTACATAAAAACTTAATTTGTTGATATAAATATTCACAAAAACTATTATTAAATCAAAACATATATTTTATAAATAACATATTTAAAAAACTTAGCCAAAAATTTTGGAATTAAATAATAATAATTATTATTATATTATTTATAAACAAATAAATTTAAGTAAATTAATTATATACTATATAAAATATTAATCAAAATTAGCAAAAAAATTACAAAATAATATTAATTATTTAATTATAATATAGCACAATAATAATTTTAAAAAAATAATAATTAACATAATAGCAAATATTAATTAATAATAACAGCAAACACCAAATTTTTATTTTTTTATTTTTTTATTAATTCAATTAATGAATGAAGCCCAACTACTATCTAGTACATAGGACCAAACTAAGTGACCCAAACTAAGCATGACTCATGCACTTTCTACATGTGGCTAGCCACTTAGGCCAGTCAAGGCAATACTATACACTTATATTAACCCAAATATTACTATCTAGACCAGAAAAGAAACAGCACAGCTTACAATAACCAAAGTTGACAGCAAATGACTCATCCAGGCCAAGTAATTTAACCATACTGTCTGACAGTAAAGAAGACACAGCATGGAACAAACCAGAAACCACATCATTATTATGTACCAAACCAGCTCTTTTTATGATGACCCTATGCACAAACCTTACTGACCAAGCCCTTATACAATACAACTCCACAATAAATCTTACAAACCCAACCATCTGAACATCTGCTTCCACTCTATCCTCAAAAGTTCTATATGCCTCCTTACACCAGTCACGTAAGACAAACTCCTTGCACACCACAGTATATAATCCCACATCTGAAAAACATTGTAACAACACCTGCAAAATGGCAGAAGACAGCAAAAGACAAATACCAACTAGAGTGAACCAATGCACTGACGCCTCTACCAGAATATTATTACAAACACTAGTGTCATCAACACAAATAAAAACGTGATCTGAAAGTTCCATCTCTCTACATAACAAGCACAACATGCCAGAATACCTCCTATCATACAATCTCTTTCAAACAGCCACTGGCAGCTGCCTATGCACCACCTTCATGATGTATGTACACAGATTGGAAGATTTGAGACTAGTAAAACCAGCAAGCATATGGGAATCAGAATGCCATATTTTTGCAGTAGCAACCCAGTCTATACTTTTTATCAAATCCTTAGAAACTACATCAAAACCAAGACCAGCCTTCCAATGAGTATGGCAAATAGACTGAAACATATCTTTAACAAAATGGTAGGCATTACCTGATACAGCAGTGTTCTCAGCAACCAAAAACCACTCCCATATCCTGGCAGTTAACCTAAAAAAAGAATGTGCAGTTTCACCAGCTGCCAAATCAGCCTTAACATTACCACATATTCCAGAATGGCTCTTGACCTTGATCCAACTCACACTAAGATCCTTCTCCTTGACCAAATTAAAGATATGTCACTTTTTAATCCAGCATCAGTTATGGAAATCAGGCGCAGCAGAGAATAACTCAGAAACACAAGCATCAATAGCAGCTTGGCTGTCAAAATGCAAAATCATGGTACTTGAAAATAGAACACACTCCAAGAACAATGCAACAATCTGCAATTTGGTCATAGTAGAAGACAACAGACCAACAATAGAAATACCAACACCATGACCCAAAGCAGGAAAATAGACAGCAGCCCCACCAGCAACTTTAACAGAACCAGCATCTTTCAAAGACCTATCCATATATATCTCAAACAAACCAGACCAAATTTTATGTAAATCATCTTTTATACCAAAAAACCCACTAGATTCCAAAATGTCCACAAAGCCAAAATGAACAGACTTAGCAAAATTCGGCAAAGATGGCACCGGGTTCAGCAAAAATTTTGAAGTAACCACAAACCAATAAAGAACAGAACCACAAGAATCCAACCTCTTTCAATAACAAAAAGTTTTCCAATCCAACACGCCACCCTTTTTGTCAAATAGTCTATCTCCAAAAGCAACACCAAAGTGCTTCAAAAAACAAACAGAATTAAAGTACAGAGACTTTCCAAGAATTGAAGACAAAAGAAGCTGACCAAAGCCATGAAAGATGCTCGGAAAATTGTTTATTAAAGAAAGCTCATTGTCCAACAAAATCCTAACCAACCCAGCCAAAAAATTGTTCACTGGGCTAATGTGCAACTTGACTGGAAACTGCAAAAGATTCAAAGGAGTCCACTTCAGAATCTGTAAATCCAAGAACCTATGATTGAACAAATGCCCAAGAACACTAGAAGCATTGGAAAAGGAAACCAACACTGCGACCTTTGTCTCAGACTGAATCTGTTCAAATGTTTTCAAACCATATAAAGAGGAACAATGTAATGCTGCATCAGAAAAATCCTGTAACAACTGAGCTTTTATTTTAAGACCCTTTTGAATCATAACATTCCATTTGCGATAAACACCAGGTGAGACAAAGCTGAACTGAATCCTGTAATTCACAATAGGCTGCAAGACAGCCAACACCAAATAAGAAAATTGTTTGTCTGTGACAGCTTTACAAAGCACAACATTAACAAAGAATCTAATATCAGAATAAGCTTTGGCAACACTCAGCTTAGACAGACTCTCAGTGGACAAAAAGATATCCAGATACTGATGAGCCTTACCCCTTTTGGCAATAGAAATTGGCTGACTGCAGATAGACAAAAAAGCAACCCTAATACCCTGATTAATTGGAATGGCCACTGTCTTATTACTGTTGATAGAAATGTCATTGATCTCAAAAAATTCACTGGCAATGTTCAGGGCAAACTGAGTAGAGAATTGGCAGTTCTCAATCCAGATAGTATTATCAACAAATACTCTTGCAGCAAAATAGGATGTCAGACCACCACAATTCTTGATTCTGCCAGTTTTCAAAACAAACTTAGTGTCAATATAGTAACCACACAATTGTTCATGTCACTTAACCTCGCACAGTAGTGGATTGTAGAAGATCCTCCAGAAAAAAAGCAAAAAGACTTTACCCTAATCCAATCTATCATGCACCTTGTAATCTTTAGTCAAGCCAAAATCAGTCATTACATGATTAATTCTATCCCCATGTATACTACCAAAAAATCTGATGAATTTATCACACATTTTGATTCATTGCAAGCTAGTCCTTAAGTGATACCACCCAACAGAATCATAAGCCTTCCTCATATCTTGTAGAACCAGCCATATTTCCCTATTTTTTTCAATTGTATCTTCAATCACTAACCCAACAGCAAACATCAGAGACTGTGTGGAAGTGCCTTCAGAACCAAAAAGTTGTTCCCATGGAGAACTCCAAATTTGCTATATGCTAGTGAAATATGATTGGACAAGATCTTAGAAAGAATTTTCCGAGCAGTTTTGATCAAGGCAATAGGCCAAGTATTTGTAAGGACTCCATTCCAGTCATAAGGTTTTGGAATTATTAAAACTCATGCCTTTTTTCACAAAGTAGGCACCCCACCAACAACTAAACATGCATTCAACAGCTTCAAAAGACAACTCAACATCTCATTGCTGCTATGCTTCTACAGCTCATTAGGAATGCCAGACAAGCCAGCAGCTTTGCCTTTAGGCAGATTTTTAACAACAAGCAGCAGCTCATTCAAGCCAATTTCATGTATCACTCCAGAAAAAGTATTATTCTGCACATAATCCAAAGGTGCATATTGGCAGGTCCAGAGAGCAGGCATCACCACAGGCACTACTTGCTTTCTCATCCAATTCTCCATAATACTATTAATGCTGACTTTTACCTCCTTAGGCTCCAAAACCAGACCATCATCCACAACCAAATGATCCAGAACCACCTTGTGAAAGGGACAGTCCAAAACACTCCTAATCATGCCATCTTTATCTGAACAAAACTTGTCCATACATCTAGCAATAGCCTTTTTAATAGAAGCTTTCTCACCCAACTATGACTCATACAGCTTGGATTTTCGATATCTTTTTTTGACCAGAAACAAATGTTTAAAAATAATGGAAGTCTTCTTACCATTCCGAATTAGAGCTAACACAACGGAAGCCTCATCAGCATCTAAAACTGACTATTTCTTCAATAGATGACTAAGACCAGAGATGTCACTTGAGCTCAACAATCTGACAATTTTTGCAACCAACATCTCCAGTCCAAAAAACTTAGAAAACTGCTTATTTCTAAAACACTGAAATTTGCTGAACCAATGCCAAGAAAACACCTTGTCAGCTGATACCACCATTATTTTCTCTAACAATGACCACATCAGATCCAAATTCAAAAGAATACCAGCATTCAAGAATTTCTCCCTTATTCCCAAAAGCTCAGTGGAAGAGCAATTCCTAAAACGAGACCACTTTGCACAATCAGCATTTTTAATTCTGAACTTCCAATGATCCCTATTGGCCTGCTTGCATAAATTATTCAAACACACATCTAACAGCCTACCTAAACCAATAGACACAACAACAGCTTTATGGTCAGTATCAAAAAAATCAGAGACAGAATTAACACCATGACCAGCAACAGCAGAAGACAGACTTGTATTAATAAAAATGTAATCAATAGTCTTTTCAACTCCCCTTGAGTTGCCCCAAGTTGGAGCCTTAACCAAAGAATTGTCAGCAAATGAATTAACCAGACCCAAATCTAAACAGAACTTGAAACTTGTACTCTTTCCAGACCCATTTTCATTAAAGTTACCACCCAAGACAACAAAAGTGCTGGAATTGACAGTCTTAACAATGAGAGAGTTAACTACAGAAGCCTGACCAAACCTGACCCTAGAAGAGACACCTGTATACAATCCCAGAAAAGTGACTGAAAGTTTGCCTTTAAACAAGAGCCGAATAGAAATAACCCAACCAGAAATCTCTTTCACTCTAGAAACATGACAAGTCAAAGAACTGTCCATAATAATAGCCATTTCAGCACCAAAAAACCCCTTATCCAAACCTGACATAAAAACACAAACACCATCGAACCTATTAGCAATCCAAGGTTTAATGCTAGAATGCAACTTGGTTTCTGTAACAAAAGACACCATATTGCTTGACTCTTTATGTCAATAGATAACATCTTCTTATTTAGCAGGAACAGTCAGATCATGAACATTACATGTAGCAAATTTCCAAACTAGACTGCTCATTGGAAAAGGTTAAGGGACAAAAAACCAGCACCAGAACACGAAGAATCTAATCTTGCTAAAATTGTACCAATAAAGGCTTCTAAAACCAACAGTTTAGATTCTAAACCGTCTATCTTGATAGTTAAAATCTTAGAAATGCTAGAGCCAAAACTAGCATCCAAAACATTCACATTTGAAGGAAGGAGATCAGAAGATGCTAACACATGATCCACAAGCATATCTAAGTTTGAAACTAACACCTCAGGCACAGAAACAGCCAATGGGGAACCACAAAAAAGAGGCACCAATGGCACCAAATCAACACCATTCAATTTCTTTAAAATATCTGAAATCTGATCAGCCAAAAGCTCCAAGAAGCATTCTAAAACTGCCAAACAATCATTTAAACCAAAAACATCTGAAGAAGAAGACACCAATAACAATAGTTTTCCACCAGAAGACATATTAGCACTAGAAAAGACTAAAGAAACCATGCGGGAAAGAGATCCACCAGCTATTTGAACCCAAGTTTTGCCACCAAAAAATACTGGACGGGCAATAGGAGCCTGTTTTTTCTTATAAATTCCAGCCAAGCAAACTCGATCTTGATCAGATACCATCCGCTTTCCACAAACTCCAGAATTTTCACCAATTGAACACACATCAGAAACATGACCAAACTGTTTATATCTGGTGCAATGAGCCAAAAAAAGACCAGCTCATTGCAGATTCATACCCTTAAAAACTGGAACAGAATCAATGGCAGCCAACTTGGATGCTTCATCAGCAAAACAAACCACAGCACATTTGTTATGTACATAGGAATTGGGATTACGGCCAATGAAACAGGTTTTTCTACCATATGAATCCAATAAGCCAGACAAATCATGAACAGTGATACCAACTGGCAGAGTATAGAGCAAAGTCCTATGCTGATCCCTGAACACCCAAGATTGTTTATCCTCAATTGCCAAGGCTACTTGCATAGAATCCTTTCCCATGAGAACAGAACACATAAAAGCAACTGAACTAGCTACTTCAGATAATTCAAATTCCACTAAGGCTTTTTGCCACAAACCAATCAGCTGTATTTTGATAGACACTATCTTACCAAATTTGGAAAAAACAGATTCCACAGCTGATTTGGGAAAATCAACTGGAATTTTTTTGACAATTATTTCTCGATCTGAGTGAATGTTTACTTTTCTTAGATTATTATTAACAAGAATTTTCTTACAGATTGCCAATTCCTTTGCCTTATTTAAACTAAATTCAGATGTGAAAGATGACTCAATGATTCTAGAAAATTTTGAAGGAGTGGAAGCCTCCCCAAAACCATCAACACGATAGAAAATTTTTTTGATTGCAAATAACTTATCACTATTAGTTTTTCCAGGCACAACAGATAGCTTAATATCCAACACAAAAGATTTGAGTGGCTCAAAATTACACCTATTCAGAACATGTGACTCATCATTTGGCAAATACTCAACACCAGAAAATTTAGAAACCAGAAGTATTAATACATTATCATTGTCATCACTCAAATTATCAAAAAAAAGAATCTTTGGCTGGCTGTTTAAAACATATGTTCTGGTACAAATTTTTCTTGGTGTGGTGTCATCTATAGTATCATCAATCTCCAAGACATTAGAATCTGCATAACTGGTCTCTTCCACAACTGTATTCTTCATGTTTTCCAGGTCCAATATACCATTAATGCTGCTTGTCTTACTGTTTATTTTGCTGTCTCAGGACTTCACAGGTTTGTTGCTGTCAGTAATCATATCTGGAAAAACCAAAAAGCCAGCTGAAGTCTCGACCATATTGCCAACAATGGTGGGTTTCTTGGGTTTTTTGTAAAAGGCACTACACAAATAAGTATTCACTAACCATTTGGTTTTGACACCAAACTGGGTCCCCAACCCAGCCGAAAAAGACACCAAACTACCAGCAGAAGAGCTGATTGGATCCATACTCATGAACAAAAGTATGTTGGAAGAAATAACTGCAAAAATAAAGGGAAAAGAGAGTAAAGAAAATTTATCTCTCTAGTATATTCTATCTTTCATTGTGACTAGAGAATCAACAAAAGAAAGAGTTTTTTATAAATACACCAAATTGAAATATTAAAAAAAGAGTATTACAATGTATTTTTTTATAAAACTACAAATATATATATATATAGTAGTTTTAATATTATAAAAAACAACAATTTATTTAACAATTTAATTTTACCAGATTTTAATTTTTTACTTTAATTATTTTTTATCCTTTATTTTTAATTTTTAAATTAAAAAAAAATTAAAAATAATATTAAAAGCTGAATTATTACAATTAAAAATATTAAGAAACTTATTAGTATTATTTACTAAAAAAAACTATTATTTATTAAATAAATTTTTTTAAAAAATAATTCTTAATTAAAATTATTTATGTTGTTATTAATTGATAAAAACTTTATTATAAAAATTAAAAAAAACACTAAAGACTATTAATATTTTGTGTTTTTAAATTAAAAAAATATATTAAGCAATTGCAAAAATAGTCTTAGAAAAAACTAAAACAGTGGATAAATTTTAGTTCAATTTTTAAGAAAAAATACATAAATATATATAACAATCAAAAATTAAAAAATAATTTATATTATTATGGTTAAAATCTATACTTTTTATTAGTTATCACATATATTAGTCACTAATATCATATAATTAGCCACCCTATTTTTAGATAGTGATCATTGATCTAATCAATAACTTAACTATTGACTTGATTATTGACTTGATTATTAACTTAATTAATGATCTGATTATTGACCTGATTATTAACTTAATTATTAATCTAGTCATTGATCTGATTATTAACTACTGTTATGGATAAACTTGGTGGAATAGAAAAATGATAATATTTGGTGTTTTCAATTATTAGCAATGTATCTTTCACATAATTCCATTTGCTTAGTCTTAATTACCAGTCTCTAAAGGTTTTATTTACTGATTGTAATTTTACCTATTGAGTTTTTTGGTTATAAGACACAGAAGTTTGGTTTTCACTAATTGCAACTTCTTATAAATGTGAGCTATCTTTTCCAAACTAATGAGTACAGTTGTTAGGGTTTGACATTGTCTTTTTATCTTTTTGGTAAGCTACCAAGATAATGTTAATATCCAAAACTTAGAAGGAGCTTCTCTTTTTTATCAGGCTATTACAAAGTCTATTCCCAAATAATTGATTTTACTATGTTGCCACTCCACAAAAGAATAAAAAAAAAAAAAATTAGTATCATCAATTACCATGATCAAGAATGATTGGTTCAAAGCATTTAATGGTTTAAGGTAGTTATGCTAAAAGATCTGTTCTGGAATAAAGGTACAAAACAAAGATTAATTCACATAAAGTCCATAAAGTTTAAGAACATGAATTTGTGATTCTAATTTCTTAATAATTAATTTATTTTAGAAGATGAAGATGAAATAGAATAAATAATGAAAGAGGTAAGAATATTTGATTCTTGTTTAGTGGTTTGTATCTAGATATCTGTTTTTTTTTACTTTTCATAACTACTTGTTTTTATATATTTTTTTGGTTTTATAGAATTGCTTTTTGACTGTTTCATTATTGCTAACTATTGCTTTACTATTTCTGTAATTGTTTTGTTCTTCTATATTATTACTAGTTATCCTATATTATAATATATTATCTGGTGTTATTATATGTTATTTTGTGTTATCCCATGTTATAATACGTTATTCTGCATTATCCTAAGTTATAATGTGTTATCCAACATTATTGCATACTATTCTGTATTATGTCATATTTTAGTCATGTTTTTTCATAACTTTGGATTAGTTTTTTCTATTCAGGTAATATTATTCTTTTCTTTTTAAAATTGAGCTTCTGTGAAATTGTATGTATCTGTTATTATGGCTTTGTTTGTGTAGTGTTTAATGGTTGGTTCCAGATCTCATGATATATCTTCTGGTTTGATTAATGAAATTTGTGTTTTTAGTTGAGGTACTAATAATGATGATTTTTGTTTTACATAATAAATTTTTAATTAATTTTTTTGCACTACTTTTTTTTAAAATTCTGTTTTTCAATTGTAATTTGTAAGCTCTATTGCCTAAAACTTTGTGTATGTAGAATAAACTGTTTCACTTTGGGTCAAACTTTCTACTCTACTGTTTCTTAGCTTTTATATAATATAACAGTACTTGGTCTCCAATCTTGAATTCTATTGGTTGTTTAGATAGGCATTTATTATGTCTTTTTTTTGTTGTTTCTAAGCATTACTAAAGTTGTCAGCTGTTGTTCTATGATTATTTTCTAATATTTTTATGACCTGGTATGTCTTATGGTGTAAAGTCACTTCGAAATTCTCTTTGGTAATAACTTCTGTTGGATATAACTGTATTTTTCTTTTAATAGATAAAATAGTTTTTTTTCATAGACTAATTTGAATGGTGTGAACTGAGTTGTGTTTTGTTTTAGTGTTCAATATATAAAGAGTACAGAAGGTATGAATAAGTTTCATTCTTGTTCATTTTCATAACTTATTTTTGTTAATGCTTTACATAGTATTTGGTTAAATTGTTCTACCAATCCGTTCATTTATGAGTGATATGATAACAATAAAAGCTGTTTTATTCTAAACTGTTGACTTAATTCAGTTAACATATTATTAACAAAATACATTCCTTGATCAGATAACAGTTTTTTTAGGCATCTATATCTGCAAATCAGATTTTGGTGTACAAACTCAGCTATTGTTTTAGTGTCTGCTACTTAGATGACTCTGACTTCTGGCTATTTTGTTAAGTAGTTTATGTACAGTAATATAATAATTCCCTTTAAATGTTATGAAGAAAAAACCAACCAAATTAATTCTAATTCTATCAAATAAATTTCCAACTGGAATGGGTTGAAGTGGTTCTGTTGTTTAGGCTCTTTTTCTTTGCTAGTATAAGTTACAATTGAGCAGGTATTTAAAAATATCTTTGTATATTATTGGCTAATAATATAAATTTAGGGGTTTTTTAAGAGTAACATCTTTGTTAAAGTGTTCTGTAGTTGAATCAGAATGCATACTATATAATATAGTTTTCTTTTCATTGTTTTTGATAACTTATTGTGAGGTAAAACAGTTTTAGCATTCTTGTTACTATAGTCAGTTGTCTTAAATAAAATAATTCTGGGCTTGTTTTTATATAGTACTCCGTTTCTGTTAAGATAATATCTCCTTAAAACATAGTATTGATAGGTACTAATATAGTCAATAATAATTGGTTGTATCTATAGATCTGGAATTAGGTTTGTGGCATTCTCAACAAACTGTTAGCATTGGTGTTTTTGGATCCTTTTTTGTAATAAACTTTAAGTCAGAATTGTTGCAAATAAGTACTCCATTTTGCATATTTTCTCTCTAGTTGTGAATTGTTGAGTAACCAAACAAGTCTTTTATGATTAATATATAGGTCAAAGGGCAAACTGAAATAGTGTCTCTATGTTTGTATAGCCCAATAAATAGCAAGACATTCCAAATCTATTGTGCTGTAATTCCTTTCTGCTAAACTAGTGCTATAACTAGTATAGGCAATTAAATGTTTTCTATTGTCTGATCTTATTTGTGATAAGACTGTTTCTAGAGCATTTTTCAAGGTATCTGTAATGACAATAAACTATTTAGTAAAATCTGGATAAATCAGAATTGAAGATGTGATTAATCACTGCTTGAAATAATTAAATGCTTTTTGTTGGGCTTTTTTTCATAAGTACAGTACATGTTTGAACAACAATTAGTGAAGTAGTTTTGTAATAGTCAAGAATTCTTTGACAAATCATTGATAGTATTCTGCCAATTCTAAAAATCTTTGTAATTTTCTGAGGTTAATTGGAGCTGAAAAATTTTTGACTTTTTGGATCTTATCTGGATTGGGTTTGACTTCGTTTTTTCTAATTATGTATCTTAGAAATTTCAACTTGGTCTTTTTAAAAAAGCATTTATTGAGATTGAGTTTTAATCTGGCACTATGAAAGCATTTGAAAATTTGCTGAAGATGAAGCAAGTAATTGTCAAATGTTTCCGAAAAGACATTAGTGTTGTCTAAGTATACTATAACTGATTTCCACAAGATTTCTTTATACACAACATCTATAAGATGCTGAAAGATAGTAGAAGTATTGTAGAATCCAAAAGACATCATATTGAACTCAAAGTTTTTGTCTTGTATGACAAATACTGTTTTTTTTTGTCTTTGAGGTCTATTTCAATCTGTTAATATCCACTGACTAAATCTAATAACAAAAACCATTTTTTGTTTTCTAAGTTGTCTAGAATTTTTGAATAAGAGATGTGAGGTAACTATCTCTTCAAGTAATACTGTTTAGTTTCTAGTAGTCTACACAGAATCTTATTTTTCTATTTTTCTTGGTGATTAAGACCACTGGAGAGAACCAAAAGCTCAATGATTCTTTAATCAAACTATTGTCAAGCATTTGTTGGACTTCTTACTTAATTAGATTATTACCAGATGGGGGCACTTAATAGGCTTATTGTTTAATAGATTGTGTATCTCCTGTATTAATCTGATGTTTTACAATGTCAGTGCATCTGAACTCATTTTTGCTGGCAAAAACATTGACATATTGATTCAAGAAAATCTTAAGTTGTATTTGTTGAAGAGTATTCAGGTTTCTCAAGTGTAATTTGTTAATTTTTTTGGCATAAACAAATAACTTTCTTTTGGCAAGTTCCATACTTGTAAGATAATATCACAAAATAAGAATAGCTGTGTAAAATTTGGAATAGGTTGGGGTTTTTTGGGGTGTTAAATATCCAATGAGATGGAATCAATGAGAGTTCTTTTAGGAATTTCAATGACATTTTTTGTGAGGTTGTGGATGGAGATTTTGAAGTGTTTATAGATTTTAATTAGTAGGTATAGATTAACAACATTGGTTAAAGAACAGATTTCAAGATTAGTTTCAAATAACAGAACTTGATCTTGGATTTTTTGATTTATCTTGAAGATGTATTGTTAGTATAAGAGGATGGAAATAACTGTGTTGGTGTAGATAAATTCTATCTGGTCACTGTTTTCCTCCATAAAGTTGACTGGTACGTTTCCTCTTCTACTTGATTCAAACCCATTGATTTTTTGGGCAGTAAGACTTAATTCTTCTTAGGTTGTTACCAGAATTAATTGTGGTATTTTGACTAGGAGTAGAAAGATAACTTGGGCAATTTTTTTTTATAATTCTATTTTGTAAAGTTTGTCTGAATTGTTCTGTAGCATTATAATGATGTTTTTCATATAACCAGCATCAATAATTTCTTCTTTTGTGTCAATTTCTTATTTGGCTAGACTAGATCAAGAGACAACTTGTACCATTGTATTAACAGAAATTTCTAATGCTATCTTAAGATCTATTGTTACAAAAGAATATAGAACTATAACTATGGATGATTATTTGGGATATTGTAAATTGAATCTAGCATTAGTTTTATGTGCTCTTTTAGGGCAGATTTTTTTCTCATTGGTACTGTACTATTTTAATTCTAATTTTTTGGAGAGGTCAGAATAAACAAGATACTGTTCTGTTTCAGTATTCTTAGTTGGATCTTGAAACAACATGTTCTTGGTGATTAATTCCTCTTCTACTTTGGGCTCAAATAGTTCAGTAATTGGGTATAGTTTTTTTGAAAGTGGGTTGAACATGAAATCATATTTGTTGCAGTACTGAAAGTAACAAGAAATCAAACAATAATCACACAGTTTCATGTTTAAATCAGCTAACTACTGCTCTTACTCTTTTCAGATTGGGGCCAATTTCTGATATCAATCTTAAAATACATTCAGGTTATCTGTAAAAAAATCTTCTGTGATATAGTTGGGTTCATTATATTCTGATATAAACAGATTTTTTTTGATTTTTCGTATTTTACTAAGTATGACACTTTTAGCTTTAGCATTCATTATTCTTCATATTTTATGTTTATCATATGAGTAACTATCCAATCTACTGAGTGCTTGTTTCTAGACATCCTTGATCAGGATTTTTTTTCATACTCAATTATTAATCAAGATAGTGTATTTTTTTGGCAGGATTTCACTACAGGCAAGGCATAGTGTATTGTCTTATTTATCTTGTTATTTTGGTTTGCCAAATCTTTTCAACACACAAGATTTGTAGTAATATTTGGTGGCAGTTGGTTATTCCTTGTTGTTTCTAATACATACATTCATAAAAAATAATTTTTTTCCACAGTTAACACAAATTAATTTCAGGATTTGATGCTATTAACTTTCTTAACTTGAACTGGAATAGCCTACAGATGCCAATTGTAGTTTTTCTTCTGCTTTTTCTTTGCTTTTTTCTTCCCAAGTTGGTAGTAAAGGTAACTCTGCCCAGTAATCATTAGTCCAAGAAACTTGATAGACTTCTATTGTTGATAGTGGTATTGAGTCTTCAAATTCAATTAGCAGTTTTTCTGGGCTTTAAGCTTTGAAGTGTCCACACATAGCCAGAAATTGTGTGTGCTGTCTGTTAAAAGTGATCTGTAGTTTTTGCATGTTCTAGTTAAGAGTAGTATTAATTTTGGCTAACCAATTGTTTTCTACAAAGACTTAATATTGAGTGGTCTCTATAATAAGCACTTTGGTAGGAATTTAGATTTTGTTAATTTTGAAAGGGAAGTTGTTAATTTCTTCTATCAAAGTTTTAATATTTCTATCTGTAATTATGATTTGAGCAATAGCTGCATGGTCTATTTGGTGATTTAGTTAATCCATGAGTTGTTTTATGATTATACTATCTACTGATCTACTATCGAGAATTAATTTGATGTTCATGTTTTCAACTCTAGCATTAGTATACAGAGCAGTTATTGATTTATTCTGATTAATGATAGCTCCACTGAAAAGACTATTGGTGTTTAGATAGTTAATGTTAAAAAAAAATATATTGGTCAGAGTAATGTCTTCAGTAATAGTGGCTGGTAGAATAATAATATTGGTTTGATTTCAACTTGAAGATTTGGACATTTTTTTTACATCCTTCCCTTCTAACAATATAGAACTAAAAAAATTCTGGTTTTCAGTAAAACCAAAATATAAGGCTTGATTCAGGTATCTGGTTGGTGCTGGTTAAAATAGGGCATTACTCTAATTGAGAGATCACAATAGTCTACTGTTAGTCTGCATCTGATTGTTGCTGGAATTTTTCTATCCTTGGTTATAGTCAATTATACAAGATTTAGGTGAATTATAGATGAAATTTTGGTACTGTGGTGCTACTTGAATTATTGGCTGTGATGACTGATATTAGTTTTAAGACAGTTGTTAAATATACATAATTGGTTGTACATATTGGGACAGTAGATACTGGAACACAGGGTATTGGAATTTTATAGGAATACTTTAAGTGTTGATATTGAGTTTCTTAATTCTGGTCCACTAATTTCTATTGGCAATTCTGGACAATATGTTCAGATTTCTGGCAATAATAACAATTGCAGAGATTGGATCTCCAAGATTGTTGTTGTTGCTGACATTTCTGTTGTTGATAATACCTACTGCTGTTATTGTTTTTTCATTGAAGTGGCTGATAAGTTTCTGTAGTACTGGTTAAGAATCTCTTAATTTTCTGAGTTAATTTTTTATTTAATTGGATTATTTTTGCGTCAATGTCTGCAGTTCTGTTGATAGCTAAATTAACAGCTTGAATGTGATTGGCTTCTTGTTCTGCTAACTCAAAATTACAAGCAAGGACAATAGTGTTTGATAAATTTGTTGGATGTTGGAATCTCACAGATCTCAGAAAGCTGCTCCTTAGTTCTTTGACAAATTAATTAAGAACTTGCACTATGGTGTAGTAGTCCCTTTCAATTGCCAGTATTTGGCAAAAAACTTGATTGAATCATCTAAGATAAGTAGTCACTGTTTCATGATCTTTTTGTTTTATTATACTGAATTGATTCTGTAATCTGATAAGAGTATTGGAGTTGCAAAAATATTATAGAAAGACAAGTTTAAAAGTAGTAAAGTTGATAAGTTTTTCTGTTAGGCTTTGATACCATAAGTCTGCAATTCTGATCAAAAAGAATGGCAGTGCTTGAATAGCTCTGTTATCATCTCAGTTATTGGTGGTAATTGCTTTTTTGGCTTCTGTAATCCACAAGTATGTATTGTCTTCTCCTCCAAAAATTTTTCTAATTTGGCAATATTTCAGTAGGCTATAATCTGGTAGATAAGTGGAGTCTTACTGGTTAATGCTAAAAAATTTGGGATTTGTATACTAGAGAGTTCTTCTGATGCTAATTTTGGTTGTTTCTCTTTGTTAATTTTCCCAATGGGCTGGAGGATAGCTGTTTCTTTAGAGGGAATAGTTAATGATTTAGTTAAGGGTTGAATTAGTAGTGGTTCTTATGTTGACATATTTCTATTTGTTTTATTGATTGTTGGGGTGAGATTCCTAAATAATGGTCTGTATTCTCCTAGAAATTTAGTCCAACTGTTGTAACCCTATGAGTATTGATTTCCAGAAGTTTGTGGTGTTTCTGCCTGGGTTTTTGTGATTGAGTTAAATACAATTTTACTTTCCAGTGTTTGATAGTATAATAGAGTTGTTAGGAAAAGGAACTTTGGTTTTTTGTTGATTGTGAAGTGAACTTGTTTTCGTGTGGCTACTGTGCTATTGGGTTTGGACTTGTTTTCTTCAAAGTTGGGCCTTGCTGGTTGTTTTACTTGAGAATAGCATTTTTCTACATAGTACTCAATGTTTTTATCAAGTATATAAAAAGTTTTGGCTATGGCTTAAGTAGTAGTATTCATTGAGTGGGCTAATAATTTTTGATGAATTTGTTTTCCAAGTTTCCCAGTATCTGTCATTTGGCCTAAAAAGCAGTCAATTTTTATGTGCAGATTATAAAATTGGTTTTCTGCAATAACAGTTTCTGTAAGTATTCTTAAGTTTTTCTGAAAGTATTGAAATAATGCTCTTCTGTATAGAGTGTAATTTTTTCCTACTGTTCTAATAGTTATCACTTTTGTAAATCTTTGGGGTGCTCTGTCTTTGTGAATTTATAATCTTACAGAGAGTACCAAATATTATGGGTAAACTTGATGGAGTAGAGAAATGGTAATGTTTGGTGCTCTTAATTATTAGTAATATGTCTTTCATATAATTCCATTGGCTTAGTTTTGATTATTAATCTCTAAAGGTTTTATTTACTGGTTGTGATTTTACCCATTGAGTTTTTTGGTTATAAGACATAGAGATTTGGCTTTTACTAATTGCAACTTCTTATAAATATGAGTTATCTTTTCTGAACTAATGAGCACAATTATTAAGGTCTAACATTGTTTTTTCACTCTTCTGGTAAGCTACTAAGATAATGTTAATATTCAAAACTTAGGAGGAGCTTCTCTTTTTTACCAGGCTATTACAAGGTCTATTTTCAGACAATCAATTTTATTATGTTGCCACTTTACAAAAAAATAATAAAAAAAATAATAAAAAAATAATAAAAATAATAAAATAATAAAAAAATTAATATCATCAATTACTATGATCAAGAGTGATTGGTCCAAATTGTTTAATAGTTTGAGACAGTTATGCTAAGAGCATCTGTCTTAGAATAAAGGTATAAAACAAGGATTAATTCACATAAAGTTCACAAAGTTTGAGAACATGAATTCATGATTCTGATTTCTCAATAATTAATTTATTTCTAAAGATAAAGATAGAATAAAATAAATAATAAAAGGGGTAAGGATATTTGATTTTTGTTTAGTGGTTTGTATTTAGATGTTTGTTTTTTTCTATTTTCCTTAATTACTTGTTTTTATATATTCTTTTGGTTTTACAGGATTGCTTTTTGACTGTTTTGTTATTTCTAACTATTGTTTTGCTATTTCTGTAATTGCTTTGTTCTTTTATGTTATTACTAGTTATCCTATGTTATAATATATTATTTGGTATTATTACATGTTATTCTGTATTATCTCATATTATAACATATTATCTTATGTTATCCTAAGTTTTAACACATTATCTAACATTATTGCATGCTATTCTGTGTTATGTTACATTTTGGTCATGTTTTTTTATAACTTTAGATTGATTTTTTCTATTCAGGTAACACTACTTTCAATAGCTATATAAGTGATAAGTCTCTTAGCTATAGAAAGACATGATCAAAGTAATTAAATAAAACTTACTATTAATTATTTTTTCTCATATTGCTTATTCTTTTTTTTTATCTTCAAGTATCTAAATATCTTAAGATAAAAGATTACTTGTTAATATTTATATATCTTATCTTTTTTTCTTCTTGATTTGTATTGTTAAAATTAGCCTGAAAAGTTATTGCTTGCTCTTATGATTTATTAAATAAAGAAACAATTAAAAAGCACAACAATACTTGTTATTGATTCTAAGAATTGCTAAGTTGAAGCATAAAATAATAGCAATAATATTATTTTGTGACAATTATAGACTATTTCTCTACCTTTAGATTTTTAGAAAAGATTTGTAACTGTGATTTTTATGAGACTGATCACACACATTGAATTCTTATTCATTCAATTTGCTCTTTTATTGTAATTCTCTCTTTGATTATTTTATCACTCTATAATCCTGTTTTTTTTGCTATTTATTAGCTTGTTATTTTAACTTGTAACATAAAAGTAGTGCTTCTTGTAAGGTTGTCAAAATCTACTTTGTTTCCTTTTGTATGAGTAATTATTCATATCTGTTACAACAATTAGAAAAACACTTTGAAGCACACAACAAAAATAATCTAGACTTTATTAAACTTAATCTTTTGCTCTCTTGTTTAATTTGCTTTCTTATTAAAAAAAAATCTAGTAGACAATTCTAAAACTTTTAGAACTGGTTCCTGAATGAGCATTTAACTGAAATCTATACAGCTTATACAACCTATTACTTTGACTAAGCTTATTTTGAAAACAACTTTAAAGAAAAAAAGAAATAACAACATTAATTTGCTTTTATATTCCACAACTTTTAAACAACAGTTTCTTAATTCCAAATACTTAAATCACTAAGTTCACATTTGGATTGCTGCCCATTAGCTAGCTGAAACTTCTTTTGAAACAAAAAAAAAAAGCTATTAAACCACTCTTGTTTTTGATCTTTTCTCAAATAAATCAGAACACTCTACACAAACAGCTATTTTTGAGCCAATAGCTAATAATACTATGCAACAAAACATTCTGGCTACCCTTCAAAACATACAAACCATTTTAGAGCAAAGAAACAATACTTCATTATCTTTATTTAGAGATAATATACAAGATTCAATTGAATGGTTAGATGATTTTGAAAGAGCAGCCAATACCAATTAATATAATGCTGGGTATAAGTTCCAAATTGTTAATGGCTATCTTTAAGGCTCTTCTGCTACTTGGTTTTTACAAAAAACTAATGCTGGTGCTCACCAAAGAATTATTAAATGAACATCAACAAAGGCTGGAAAAGAAAACACCTCTTTTACAATTCAGTTTGAAACTAAATTTAGAATTTCTATCTTAATCTCAAAATGACATATAGAATTAGAAAAAAAAACTCAAGATCCTGGTAAAGTTGTAACTAAATATGTAAAAGCAATCAGAAAGCTAATCAAACAGATAGACTTTGAAAGAAACTAAACAAAAGAGCAGAAAATTCACTCCTTTACAAAAAAATTAAGAACTGATTTCTTATATGCTCTTTGGTTCTTTCTGGTCCTAAAAAACAATCCTACAATAGATATAGCTATTGAATTTGTCTAATGAATTAAAGACAACCAAAGAATGCACTTAGAATCTACACTTTCAATTTTTGTTTTTGTTTCTCAAATGGCTGCTACTTTTTTTACTGCACAGACTCCAAATTCCAATGAACAATTAATAAATAAACTTACAGCCAAATTTGTCCAGTTATTAAAACTCTTAGTCCAAGCAGTTAGCAAAGACCTAGATTTAAACTCCATTTTAATTAGCTCTAACAACTCTTTTATTAAAGACAACAAAATTGTGGCCCATTTGTGTGTTATTACTGTGGATTAACTGGACATTTTTCTAGAGATTGTAACAATCTTTTTCTGTCTCTTCCAACTTCTAGAAATAATAATAATCAAAACAACAGAACCAACAACAACAATGCTCTTAATCAAAAACTTAATCATGCCAACATCAATTTTTTTGGAGAGGATTTCTTAATTAAAGCTACTGTTTATTAGTTTTTAAATTAATAGATGCACCTCCAAAAGGTAAGAGTACAAGCCAACCAGAAAAAACCTTTTTTATGTTTTTAACTTAACTAATAATGACCATAACATAAATAAACTAGCAATCAACACCTTTGAATTAACAAGAAAGAAGAAGAAAGCCAAGATTGATTTCATTTTAGACTCAAACAAAGTATTCACATTAACTGCTAATAACAATAAACTACCAAAGATTAAAGTTTTTAAGAATTTTTCAAAGCTAGAATTCTCAGAAATTGTACAAAAATCTGACTCTTATTCTGTTGTAAAAAATTTCATGGAAACCCCAGCTTATATTATTATTGGCCAGTTAATAATCTATCCACAATTCAGAAAAAATTTTCACAAATCTTTAATCTCAAAAAAAAGACACCAAAAACCAAACAAGCATTTTTGCCAAGCTGAATTCATTAACAACAGCAATGTTACTTCTTTAATTTGCAAAATCTAAGTGATTAGTTACTTTATTGATCTAATTTTAGATAGTGGATTATCTGTTAGTGTCATTGTCAAACATTTTATTAAAGCAATTAGCAGAAAAATTAATAAATTTTTAATTAGACCAATGACTAATGTACACAGCAACAAAAAAAAAGAGTTTGGTATAGCCAAAGCTGTTTCTATTTGCATTAATAGTATTAGCATTAAAACTAACATGAAAGTATCTAAAGCAAAAGAGTACACCATAATTGTTGGCAATGAGTGGCTCAAAAAAACCAAAACACTACTTGATTATGAACTTTGTAAGCTAATCATTACATGTAGTAAAAAACCCATTGTAATTAAATATTATCATTGGACAATTCCTCTAATATCCAAGCAAAATCAAGAAGATAAGCAATTAGATGAATTAGATAATAAAAAGAGTGATGAAAAAAAAGATCAAAAAAAAACTGCTGAACTTGCCTATATTATCTTTACCAATAATAACAAGCCACTAAATAATATCAAAGCTGACAAAGAAGGAATTATTGTAACAAGTTAATTTGCTGACTCTACTATGACATACTTAAAAGAACCTTTGACAGAAAACCTAGCAAGAAAGCCAAATACAGTTATTAGTAACATAATTCTTGTGTTTGGTGTTAGTGTAATAAGTCTTTGTATTCTCCTAATAATAAATGCAAGTTTTGTTTAATTTATTACAAAGATTGAGAACCAATTAGTTTAATATTCAGAGAAGAAATAAAAAAAGTACAAAAGTCTTTTAAGAATAAATTACTTAAGATTTAATCACTTGTAGTAAAACAAAAAAAACTTTTTCCTAAAGAAAAAAAAGTAGACATTGAAAATCTGTTGGCTAGAAATAGTTCAGTTATTTGAAAAAAAAGTAATACTCTTAAATAAACTCATGTGATACAACACACTATTATTACCAGAGAAACTTGTTTTATCTATTTGAAGTCTTATCAATTTAATTAATATAATAATGAATTTATCAAGAAAGAGATAACCTGAATGAAAAATCTTGAATTCATACAAAAAACCAAGAGTGAATAAGCTTTTCCAGTTGTAATAATATTCAAGAAAAGTAAAACTCTATGCTTCTGTGTTGACTATTGCCAATTAAATATTATTACTATAAGAGATATATACTTACTCCTCAAAATTAATACAATGTTAAACAAATTCAATGGTGTTGCCTTTTTTTCAATTATTAACTTAACTGTTGGATTTTGGCAAATAAAGATGAATTCAGAAAGCAGAAAGAAAACTGTCTTTATTATCAAGTATAGTATCTATAAATTTACAGTTATGTTTTTTGGTTTTACTAATGCCTTTTTCATTTTTTAATACTTAATAGACAAAGTGTTTAAATCAGTAAAAGAAAACTTTGTTCTAGTCTATTTGAACAACATAATAGTATACTCAAAAACTTGAAATAAACATTTAGAATATTTACAAAAAGTTTTTGACTTTCTTAGAAATACTGGCCTTAAGATAAATCCAATTAAATCTTTCTTTGAACAACAATCTACCTAGTTTTTTGGTCATTTTATTACAAAGATGAAATCTTTCTTGATCCAGCTAAAGTTAAAAAAGTTCAGAACATTAGACAACTAATAAATATTCTTAAACTATATTCTTTCCTTGGTTTGGCTTTTTACTATTATAAATTTATTAAAGATTTTTCTAAAATTGTTTTTTTTCTTAATCAACTACTCAGAAAAAATGTCAATTAATATTGAAACACTTATCAACAAAAAGCCTTTGAAACTTTGAAGAAAAAACTTGTTACTAAACCAATTCTTAAACAACCTGATCTGGACCAACTTTTTATTTTATACATTAATACATCTGGCTATGAATTTGGCACTGTCTTCTTATAAAAAAATGAAAATAACAGGAAACATATTATAGTATATGTCAGTAAAACCCTCACACTAACAGAAAAAAATTATTCAAGAATGCTTAACAGTAATTTGAATTACTAGTTATTAGAATTAATATCTTCTTGGTGTAAAATTCTTAGTGATAACAAATTATTAAGCTTTGGTTTGACTGCACAATAAAAAAAGCTGAAACACAAACAAATAACTTACTAGATACTCCACCTAGATGAATTTGACTATAACATTCAATATTACAAAGAAGCTAATCATTAAAATGCCAATGCTTTCTTTAGACTTATCATCCAATGACAATACAATTTTTTCAAACCAAACTAACTTAATTATTAGTAAACAAACACAATAATGAACTTGGATAACTACTTTGCATTAATGAAATTTTTGAATAAAAAACAATACTTATCAAACTACATTTAACAGCAAAAAAAACATTTGTGCAAACAATTAAATTTCCACCAAAACCAACTTTACAAAAAAAACAGAAAAGATTCTAACTACTTCTAAAGAGTTATAAGATTTGAAAAAAAAAAATTGTGATCTACAACATACATATTAATCTATTAACTAGACACTTTGAAAAAACAAAAATAATTCAGAAAACTTTAGCTCACTATTATTAGCCTACTTTAGAAAAAAACATTGCTGAGTACATTAAAACCTGTGATATCTGCCAAATAAAAACCCTCCAATCACAAAGAAGATATCCATCCAATTTCTGTTAGTCAACCATTTGATAGAATTGGTATAGATATTGTTGGATCTTTAACAATAATTTCTGATGACAATAGATATATTATTATAGCTACCAACTATTTTATAAAGTGGGTAGAAACAAAAACCACTTCAAACCAAATAGTAGTCTCAATAACCAATTTCATTTATGAAAATATCATTTATCATCATAATTGTCTCAAAGAATTTTTATCTGATAGAGAAAAAGCTTTTCTCAATACACTTGTTAAAAAACTTTGTAGAAAAATAGAAATATATCATAAACTTTTTTTTCTTACTACTTCTAAACAAATAGTCTAATAGAATATTTTAATAGAACACTATGTGAAATTTTAACCAAAACCAGTGAAGAAACAAACTTATGAAACAAAGTACTGCCTTCAGCTTTGTTTGCTTATAAAATTGTAAATTATAACATAACAAATTATGAATCTTTTTATTTGTTCTATGAATACATGGCAACACTATTAATAGAAACTGACATTGAAACAATACTCTTTAAAGAAATTACAATAAGAAATTATAAAAACATTTTGCAAAAAAAACTTGGTACCATTTTTAATTTATTGGTAAAAGCATGAATAATTGCCTTTAAAAAGATAAAACAGTTTCAAGAAAAGCTTAAGAAAAAGAAAACTTATAAAACATTTTCCTTAAGTATTAGTGACTTAGTATTGAAATACTGCTCAAACAGAGACAATATCTATGGTAATAAATTTTCTAGCTGGTGGAAAGAATTTTTTTTAGTCAACAAAGTTTTGAACAATAGTTTTTATATTCTACAAGATTAATATAAAACAATCTTTAATGATCATTCTGTTTATAATACACGATTCAAGAAATATCACAAATGATCTAATTAGTTGTCTGTTATAGTAATACTAACCCAAATAATTAGCAAAAATCAAGTATAAATAAATGCATTATTTCTAAAACAGAGGTATTTTCAATCAACATAAACAATTATTTTCTGAATCAAAACATTTAAAACATTTTCTATACTCTTTATAAATATTAGATCAAAAATTATCCAAATGCTATTTTGACCATTGAAAAACAGACCACTATAACTGATAACTATAGAACACATACTATTATTAGACCAAAAAAAACAATTACTAAAAGAGAAAGAATTGGTAGCAAAATAAATAAATATCTGTTGAAAAGTATAACAGCAGCAATACTTTTACCTTCCAGCACAATTGAAAAAACAATCTAAAAAATCTTATCTATAGACAAAAACTTGTCATATAGAAAATAATTAAAACTCTATGATTACCTTTGTTAAATCATAAAAGATATAAAACTCATAAAGAAAACAACTTTAAAGATCCAAGTAAAAATTTTGGATATTATACAGTTAGATATTTCAAGAGTTTTGACTATTGCTAAAAGAGCCAAAACTTTTATACAAAGATTTAGTTTCTTAAATACAAAACTCATTTTGTTTCAAGTATTATATACTTTATTCATAAAAGACTTTAATAAACTAGTTAGTTTTGAGTTAGACAAAACTTTTCAAATAGATTATTCTATAAATAGCTTAATTTTGCTGAAGCTTAATCTTTTTGGAGAAGATAATATTATGATTGAAACTCATACTTTTTATTAGTTATCACATGTATTAACTATTGATGTTATATAATTAGCCACCCTATTTTTAAATAGTGATCATTGACTTAATTAATGATCTAACTATTAACCTAATTAATAACCTGGTCATTGATCATTTTCAATAGCTATATAAGTAATAAGTTTCTTAACTGTAGAAAAATATGATCAAAGTAACAAAATAAAACTTATTATCAATTACTTCTTCTCATATTGCTTATTCTCTTTTCCTTATCTTCAAGTATTTGAATATTTTGAAATAAAAAATTACTTGTTGGTATTTACATATCTTATTTTTTTTTCTTCTTGATTTGTATTATTAGAATTAGTCTGAGAAGCAATTACTTGCTCTTGTAATTCATTAAATAAACAAATAATTAAAAAGCACAACAATACCTGTTATTGATTCTAAAAATTGCCAAGTTGAGGCATAGAATAATAGCAGTGGTGTTATCTTATGACAATTACAAACTATTCCTTTATTTTCAGATTTCCAGGAAAAATTTGTGACTGTAATTTTTATAAGACTAATTATGCATATTGAATTTTTACTCATTCAATTCACTCTTTTATTGTAATTTTCTTTTTGATTATTCTATTATCTTACAATTTTGTTCTTTCTTGCTATCTATTAACTTGTTACTCTAACTTATAACAATATTATAACATTAAAAAAAAATTTTAATATAATATTAACATTATTACATAAATAAAATAAAACTTATAAGAGACTAATTATAATTAAAATAGAATATTAACATTTAATATACCAAAAAAACCAATTTATAATACTATTACTAAAGCAATATTTTATAAAATATTACTTAAAAAAACATATAAGTTAATAAAAATTTTAAAAAACAAAAAAAAACCAATTTAAAATATTAAACAATTACAAAAACAATAAAAAATAAGATATAATAACCAGTTATCAAATAATATAGTTAACTATAAAATTAAAAACAAAGTATTATTATATTATATTAAAATCAAAAAACAATGAAATAAAAAGTTTAATTACAAGTAAAATAAATTATTTTTATTTATAAAATACTTAAAAATAGATTATAGAAGTTAAAATTAAATAAAAAAAATATTAAAAAAACCAGTACATGATAATTAACTAAAATTATATCATAATAAATTAATAATAATAACACAAATACTTAGAATTAAAACATAATTATAATTAATATTATCAGATCAAATTTTATAAAATAGTTTTAATTAAACATTATTTAAAAAATAATTAATCTTAGATTACATTAAAACAATTTTACAAATATATAAACTTATATAAAAAAATCTAAAACAATTAAAAATTAAAATAATAACATATATTTTAAAAAAAATTAACAATATTGTTACAGGTTGAAATAACAAACTAACAAATAACAAGAAAGAATAAAATTGTAAAATGATAAAAAGAATCAAAGAGAATTTAACTTCAAAGAGCAAATTAAATAAGTATAGATTCAATATATGAGATTAGTCTCATAAAATATCTCAGTCATTATACTTTTTAAAAGATAACTAAAGAATCTGAAGATAGAAAAATAGTCTGTACTGTCAACAAATAATCACATCTGGTATAATTCTATGCCTCATGTCAGTACTCTTAAAATTCAATATCAAGTATTAAATGTACTTTTCAGTCATATTTTATTTAATAATTTTAAAATACTACAATTATATATTTCAGAAAAAAGGTAGAAAATAACTAACAAGTAATTTTTTATTTCAAAATATTCAAATACTTGAAGATAGAGAAAAAAAATTAGCAATAAGAGAAGAATTAAGATGAAAGTTGTTATTTTATTTATTTTATTTTCTTGATTTTTGACATGCTTTTCTACAATTAAGAGATTTATTGCTTATAAAGCTATTAAAAATAGTTAATAATTAGATCAATAATTAGGTCAACAGTCAGGTTATTAATCATTATCTAAAAATAGAGTGGCTAATTATGTAATATCAGTGGCTAATACATATGATAATTAATAAAAAGTATGAGTTTTAATCATAACAATATAATTTAATAATTAATTAAAAGTTTGTAATAATTAAATTCAAATTTAGAAATTATAATTAATAATTTCAAAATAATATACATAAAAATCATAGTTTTAAATTATATATTATTACTTTTAAAAAATTTAGAAATATAATTAAACAATATATTAATAATAATAATAATAATAATAAAATTAATGCTAAGTATATTTCAAAGCTTAAAAACAAAATTTCCAATTAATTATTGTTATTACTAATTAGAAAAACACTTAAATATACAAATTTATATTCAAAAAACTTAATTAAAATATTTAACAAAACAATAATACAATAGTTAAAAAGTTTTATTAAAAAAATACTTTAAATGATTATAAAAATAATTTTAGAAAAAATTTCAATAGTACCAAATAGAATTTAGATTAATTTTTAAGAAAAAATACATAATATATACAAAAATTAAAATTTAAGAAATTATTTATATTATAATATTAACAAAAAAGTTTTTAATATAATATTATTATTATTATATAAATAAAATTAAAAACTTATGAGAAATTAATAATAAATAAATTAAAAATATTAATAATTAATATACTAAGTAAATATTTTTGTAATAATATACAATTATAATTTTTAAATTTTCAAAACTATTTAAATTTTTTTCTTACAACTAAAAATCAATATACTAATAATAATTTAAGATTAAATAACAATAATATTGTTTTACTTGTTATTATTATTTAAGATAATATTTTTGTTATTGTTTTTTTTAATTTAAAAAACAAAACAAGCAAATTACTATTTAATAAGATTATTTTAAATTTTACAAACCAATTATTATTAAATTAATATCAAAATTAATGGCCAAATTATTAAACTTATTTTTAACAGTAATTTAACAAACAGTATTATTAAACAGTTTATAAACCAATTAAATTACCAAGTTAATTAAGCTATTAATATATGTATTACTATTGTTAATAAAGTCATTAAAATTTTAATTAGTAAAATTAACAACTTTTCTTTTAAAATATTAATAATAAAAATTCCATAATATTAAGCATTTATTAATAATAATTGGTTGTTTAAAATTAATATTATATATAACTAAAATACACAAAAACTTTAATTAAATTACAATAAATATTATATATATATATTAACAATTTGTAAATATTTTAAAATCATTATTACCAAAATATTTTTTATTAAATTAAAAGAAAAAAAAACTTTATAATTAAAAATTATTAATTAATAATTACAATATTAATTTGTTATAACTATTAACTTAGAAAAATAAAAATAAAAAAAACTACAAATTAATACTTTTATTTATATTTTATTAAACTAAAAAAACATATTAATAATTTTTTATCAATATAGAATTCCAAAAAATCCAAATTATTAATGTTTAAATTTTATCTATATTAATTATAAAAATATAAAACAATATTTTTAACCAAAATAATATGTAATAAATTGTGTTAATATATAATTCTTATCAATAATTAAGTAAGAAAAAATTTTTTTTATAGTTATTTATAATTGTGATTTTTTTGTTTAAATAATTGTTTATATAATAAAAACAAAATTTAATAAATAGTTATAATCAAAGTAAATAATACTATATCAACACAAATTTTTATGATTAAAATATTTTTGTTAACAATTTAAATAAAGTTTTATCTTTTATAAATAATTTAGATAACTTTTATAAATATTATTAGACATTAATACTAACAAAAAAAACAAAAACAAAAACTTATTAATTTAAATTTCTAATTATGTAAATATTATTTAATTTCTTATTAATTTTAATATTATAATAAATATAATTTTGTTCATAAATTATTATGTGTTTTTGTTATTTAATTAAATATTATATTTTTATTAAATATAACTAAATAAAATTTACAGCCATTTATATTTTTTTATAATTATTTACTAATAAACTAAAAATAAATAAATATGTAATTTATAATAAGATATAAAAAAAACAAGTTTTTTTTTTTTTTTTTATTAATTAATGAGTGCAGCTCAACTACTACCTAAGTATATAAGATTAAATAGAATTCTAAATTAAGTGTGGCTCATGTTTTTTTTACACGTAACCAGCCATTTAGGCCAGTCAAGGCAATACTACACATCTAAACTACTTATCACAAAGAAGTTACACAGAAAACTGAAATACATACTTGTCAATCCAGAATGTAAGCCAAAACACACATAAATACCTAATCTAATACCAAAATCACAAATCTTCTTACAAGACTACCAAGAGGCCAATCCAGAAATGGCTGATGCCACAGATCCATTCTTTGGCAAAAGACTATGCTTTTTATAATATGCTTTCAGCCTGGTATTTGGAATTCAGATAATAGATCTGTGGCTTTCAGCAAAGTTACAGATTATATTGATAACCAATGACCTCCTATTAGACCCAGGATTTAACATATTTATAGTGTCATTTACCCAATTTTTTACCACAAAACTCTTGGCTAAAGCCATATACAAGTGATTAGACAATTCAGCCATATGCAGGGATTGAACCACAGTACATTCAGTATAGCCAATGCCTAGCACAGCAGTCTAAGTGCTGACTATATTAGATATTAACTTCCTCTTGGCATTAGAGTTCTTTTCACATAAAAACACATGATTAGAATCATCAGTCAGACTACAGTAGATGCACAAAATGCTAGGATAATTTGACTTGTACAATCTTTTCTTTTTAGCAGTAGACAGCTAATGGTATAAGGTCTTTATAAAATAAGACCTGAGCACTACAGAGGCAAAGCTAGAAAAGCCTAAGCAAATGCTACTATCTAGATGTCAAACTTTGAATGTTTGGTGCATATCAAAATACATATTGAGATTAAGATCCACAGCATTTCTTACACACCTAGATTCCTATTCAACAAAATTAACTGCATCAAACAGATGCCTTACAAAGTGATGAGCATTACCAGAGACAGGTCTGCCTTTGACAGCAAGAAAGTGATACATTATACTGACAGACAGCACAAACTTTGAATTGGTGGCAGCATCTGCAAAAAAGTCAGCATGCTCATTACCAATAATCCCAGAGTGACTTTTAATCTTGACTCAAGCAACTGACAGATTCTTTGAAGCAACAGTAGAATGGATGTGTTTTTTCTCAATCCAGCACTTTGTGTGAAAGTCAGAGTCAACAGAATGGTCTAAAGAAGCACACATATCCAAAGAAGCCTGGCTATCCATGTATAAAACCACAGAACTCGAAGCAGAAACACAGTCTAAAGTGAGAGCAATAGTCCGCAGTTCTGCAAAAGTTGAAGACAGCAGACTATAAACTCTAATACCTACATCTAAGTTGACACATGGGAAGTAAGTAGCAGTATTACTCATAGAATATAGGAAATATATATTAGCATAAATTAGCCAATCAGAAACAGCCATAGTAAATGTAAAATTCCAGGATTTCTCTTAGGAGAAATCGCAGAATTCCAGGAATTTCAGAATTCTCATACAAGGAATCGCAGGATTCTAGAATTTCAGAATTTCTCTCAAGAGAAATTGCAGGATTTCAAGAATTTCAGGATTTTTGGTGTGAAAAATTAAGGAATTGAAAAATCTCAATTATATATATATAGCAGTAGTACTAGAAGTAAAAAAGACAGAATCCGAGAGTTAGAGACCTCCCAGTTTAGATTTAAATCTAAGCAAAACTTCCACATTATCAATAAATAATTATTCCATATCTTTAATCCACTTTTCACTATCAACATTTCATGTTAATAACAATTGATACTTAATCACACTGGAACAATAGCTCTTGATTATGGCTATTAACAGAATACTAACTTGCAAAATCACCTTGGCTTATTTCTTTTTTTTTCTTTTTTTTCTTTTTTTTTGTTATTTCTTTTGTTATTTACTAAATTGATTAGGAAGTAAGTGCTAAAGTATTGATGTCACAGATAGTCTGGTAAAAAACCCAGATATAAAAGTAAGATTATATATATATTAACAGATAGCTTACCAAAAGGGCATGACTGCTAGATTAAACCAGCCACCACGCTGAAGACAGAAATTGGGAAAACCACTGGAGGAAGTAACCAAAAACAACTATAGTAAATCTCTGTCTATTATACAAAGAACTTTGCAACAAACCTTCAGATCTACCAAACTTTCAGACATCAACATTAGAATACCAAACCAGCACCAAGTTACAGATTTGTTATTTGCTTTGAGACTCCAAATAATCATCTGTAATATTTGGTGCTCCTTGTGAGGTATAATTTTACAGAGAACCAGCACCAACAGCAATCATCTAAAAGTGGCAGAATCAGAAATCATAGGGACAAACCATTTAGAATTCGCCAAATTCTTGTTTCAACAGTACAGTCAACAATTAGGATTAAACAATAATCATTTCCCAGTGGAATCAGCCTTTAACTTCTACATTAATGATAAAATCACAGACTGCTTAGGAGGAACAGTTGACATTGAATTCACAAGAAAAAACTTCTATACAGAATTGTTTCAACATACCAGCTTACCAAGAAACTACAGTTTTGTATCAATTATCAGAGAAATCAATCAAACTATTAAAAAGTACACACAACAACATTTCTTATCACCTATGCAGACAAAAGCAAAGAAAGGTTGCAAACATCAGCAGTAATACCAAAACAAATACAACCACCCACTTAGAAAAAAACCAAAGTTAAATCACCAACAAATCCATCATACTATTATACACCTGGAAGTGCCATTAACATCACATCAACAGACACATTCACATCAACTATGACATCAACATTTAGACAATTTCCATTTCAAAGTAAACAAAGGAAAGAAAATCTTCTAGGACCATATGGTGCATATTTTAAAGGATTCAAGTTATGATCGCCAATACCATTAGGACTTTGATCTTTGCCACCCCAATCCGATTTCAGAACCACAAGTTCTTGGAAAATAACGGAATCAGAAAGAGAACAGGAAGAAGAAAAAGAAAAATCTAAAGATCAAGAATTTACTTACCAGAACCCGATTCTAGAAAACCTGGAAATTAAAACCCCAAATCTACAAATTCAGCAAAATCTAAACTTAGAAAATCTGAAAATCAGAACTCCAAATATTTAAACACTGCCAAATCAAAACAATCCAAACTCCAAGTTAATTAATTAGCAAAACTTACCTCCAATAATTGTTATTGATTAGCCACCAGCTAAACCAATCCAACCACAACAAATATTACTACAGAAACCACAACAGCTGTTTCAACAGTCACAACAACAACTTCAACAACCAAACTTGGATCCAATGGTCTATGCTCCAATAGCAAAACTTGAGAAATTTACCAGCAAAAAAGATGATGCCCAAATATGGCTTAATGCCATTGAAAAAGCCATTGCGGTCAACAGATGGAACAATAAGAGAGCACTCCAAGCCATCCCTTATTTCTTACAGGATACCACCAACTTATGATATTAAAGCTTAGTTACCAAACCCCAAACATTCCAGGAATTTAAAATCACATTCTTGAGATACTTCAGTAATAATAATAGCATTAACTGATTGACAAACACTTTTACTACCATCAAGCAAGAAGAAAATGAAACAGTCACTACTTACTTAGGATGCTTCCACAGAAATTTGCGCCAAATCCAGATTATACAGACTGATTATTTCACAGTGCCACAAATTTTGAATCAATTTATTAGAGGCTTGTGCAGCAACATCCTTTAACACATACGCCAAATGCATTCAGCAGACCTTTAAACCACAGTTACAAACACCAGAGATTTTGAAGCAGCTGAACTCAAAGCCAACCATGTCCAAGCCATAAACCTAGTGATGAATGAATTATCTGACTTGGATTTCAAACTGAAGCAATTAAGCAACTCACTCAATCAGAAATTAGAAGGGTACTTAGCTAACAACAATCAAGCCATTTATCAACCTTCCCAATGATGCAACAATCAGGAAAATGGAAATCAATTTCAAAATCAGTCACATCTAGCATCTTTTGCAACTAATCAACAGTGGCAGCAGGAAACACATGCTTGTCACTATTGTGGTAAACAAGGCTATTTACAAATTGATTGCCATCAATGTTTAAATAACCAATGATCAGGAAATTAATATCAAAATTCCAATCACCAGATTCAAATTCCAAATTATTAATCAAATCCAGCTCTATATCAACCAAATTATCTACTGATGACACAGTCGTTGTATCAAACCCCAATGACGCAGCAATTATACTTACCTCCAGTCTATCAGCCTATAGCATTAATTTATCAACCACAGTCCCAACCCATTTATTAGCTGCAGCCTCAAATAATTTATCAGTCCCAACAAAATCAAATACTGCCCCAAAACTTATCTCAAAATAGAACCCAAAGGCCGAGACTGACACAACAAAGCTGGAGATTGTTGATGGTAGTTCATCAACCAATCTCCAGTTCCTCGAACCAGCCATCAGGATCTAAACAATAGAATTCAGGCACTAAATACACCCAAAACCCAAATTTCCAACACTATTTAAGTCTTTTGGTTATTCCAAAAGACGTCCAACCCAATAATCCAAAAACCAACCAACAACTAACACTTACTAGCAACATTCTACCAGCTACCATTACTGAAAATAAATCACTAGACACCATCTTCCTGTTCGAACTTGAAAAACTGTCAGCCACACCATTGTTTAGTAGAGCCACCCTTGAAAAAAAACCTATTACTGCCATGTACACTAATGTCAAAGTCAATGGTCACTCCATCAAACTAATTTTAGACAGTAGATTAGCTGGCAGCATTATCACAAGACAACTCATGAACCAATTAAGTCACTGAGTTGATTGAGCTGCCAGTGCCAGAATCATAACAGCCAATAAAGTGACCAAAACTCCAATCGGCAAGATTGACAATCTACTCATTGAAATCAATGACAACATAGTATTCATTAAAGTCCTAGTAATGGAAGCAACACAATATCAAGCACTAGTTAGAAATAACTGGCTACTCAAAACAAATGCTGTGCTAGACTGGAACACATAAGAGCTTCAACTTAGCCAGAACAGTCGACACACCCATGTACCAGTCATGTGTGGTTATTTCAAGACTACCAAAACACCAACACCACTTATTGAGTTTGAGGAAGAAGAAAAAAAACCTACCTGGGAAGCTTATCAAGTGTCATGGGCTGAAGGAGACCACAACAAATTATGATCAATACTCTCTTAGAATGACAACAGAAAAAGAAAACAGAAGGAAGAACTTATTTAGAATTCCAACCAAGCCTGAGAAACTGACAACAACCAGGAAGAGATAATAAATTGGGAGTAGAAAAAAAATACAAAAGGAAAGAGAAAGGGGAAAGAAAAAAAACCAATATTACACACCACTACTACTTATAATTACTATACCTATACTGCATCACAATGATCTGCCTATTGCTGACCTAAGCTTATATGTACTGATTGTGACAAGAAATTGTTATTAATGGGTGCATGCTGTAGTGATAATGAGGAATACCTAATGGCAACAAAATTTTATTGCTGTCCATGTGTCATTGAATGCTTTGGAAGACCAAAACGAGTTGGAAAATGGGATAATGAGCCATGCTTGGCTTGTGGTAAAACTTTCCTTGACAAAGGAATGTAGAATAACATTCCTGGGAGAGGAGGAACCTGCAATGAATCGTGTTAGTACACAATTCTCATAAGTGACTGAGTGCAAAAGGAAACACTCATAGATGCTGCCTGAAGATGAACAGTTAAACATCTGGATGACTGTCTACACAATAATGACAAAATTTGGCAAATAACACTTGCCAAAATCAAAAGAGCATCACCAAAAGAAATAAGAATAATCAAAAATAACCTACCAGAAACCATAGAACTCGACTGGGATCCAGAACCAGTTATAAATCTCTTGGACTCAGAACAATTCTATAAACACTATCAAGAGCTAGCACTTACAAGAGAAGAACAGGAACAACACTTAGAAGAAATTAACACTTGATTATGTGACCACTGTTTGATTCTATGTGACTTTTAATATTGTAATGAGTGTGATCTTATTTACAATCTATCACCACACATGATCTACACAATCCCAGAAGAGGAAGAACCAATCAGCAGATGTGCATTGGAATTAGAATCAAATTTTAATTCCAATTCAAACTCTGATAATGACAATAATAAAAACAATGGTTCCAGTTCCACTCAATACCACCACAAAAATAACAATAATTCAGACTTAGATTCAAACTCCGAAACTTACATTATGCTCCCTAATCTCACTAAAGAACAAAAACTTAAATGGTTTAGTAATAATGATGAAGGTATTATGCCAGAATGTGTACATGATACTGATACAGGATTTGATCTGAGATATTTGAGAAAAAATTCCATCAAATTGGAACCACACTTGTGCACCTGCATTGATCTCAAAATAGCACTGGAAATTTCAGCAACAACAATAGTTCAGTTAGCATCTAGGAGTAGCTTAGCAAAAAAGGGAATCAACATCAGAGGAGGAATAATTGATGCAGGATATGTAGGAAATATCATTGCTATGCTACAAAATGACTTAGAAAAGACATACACCATAGATCCAAATGAAAAGATAACACAGGCAATATTTCTACCTCTGGTTAAAATAGCTAAATTAGTATCAGTAGGAAACAGAGAAAAATTAGGGATAACAGCAAGAGAAATATAGGGATTTGGATCAACGAGTAGAATAGATGTACTAGTTAATATGGCAAAGAAAGAGGTTATTGACAAAAGAAAAATTATTTCAACCCATCAATCAATTTCCATTCTACCATGTGATCAGTATATATTAGCTATAAGAAAAAAAGTAAAAAATTAAGCTCAGTTGTTTGAAGCAGAAGCCACTATTTGCAAATCAGGAGAGATTGAACTCACTAATTTCTATATATCAGTCAAAAGCCCCAAAAACATCAAAATTTTCATTTACAACACAATGAAAAGTGTCATTAAAATACCAAAGGGAACCATTATTAGATATTTAACCACTGAAGTTGAGGATCAACCACCAAACCACATTTCAGATTTTCCACAGCTTTGCAGATATGTAGACATTACATCACAAATTATCTATAGACAAAGTGAATGTTATCTGCTCCAACTAAAACAATTGGAACACATAAACATAGAAAATCTAGACCCACTCTAACAGATACAACTAAAGATATTACTCAGCAATTTCAATGACATCTTTGCTAGTGAAAATGAATTTGGTCATATCAATATCATCTAGCATTAGATCAAAACTAGAGATATAATGCTAATTAAACAAAGAGCATACAAAATACCACCAGCTAACCATAAAATCATTCATTAAGAAATCAATCAGATGCTTGACAATGAATTAATTCAGCCATTAATGAGTCTATGATTATTACCAATAGTACTAGTCTAGAAGAAAAATGGAAAAATCTATTTTTGTGTGGATTATTGAAAACTGAATGGAGTAACTAAAGGTGATAGTTATCCAACTTCAAAGATTTAAGAACTATTCGATGCTTTTGGAGGAAATAAATGATTCTCGATACTGAATTTAGATAGTGGTTACTGGCAAATAGCCATAAATTCAGCCAACAAAGAGAAAACAGCATTTACTACAAGAGAAAAAAATTTTGAATTTGAAGTCATGCCATTTGGTTTGATGAATGCTCCAGCAATATTCCAATGGCTCATGAAAATTGTCTACACTGGATTACTATAGAAATCAGTAGTTATATACTTAAATAACACTAATGTGTTCTCAAAAACATTCAATGATCATTTACATTATCTCCAACAAGTGTTCGAAAGATTAAGAAAAGCTGGATTGAAACTAAATGCAACCAAATGTTTCTTTGGAAAAACTGAACTCAAGTTTTTGAGACATGTTGTGAGCAAAAATGGAATAAAAACGGATTCAAACAAGATTAAGATTGTCAAGAACTTTCCAGTACCAAATAATCTTACAGAATTAAGAGCATTCTTGAGATTTGCTGGATACTACCACCACTTTATCAAAAACTTTTCTAAGATAGCTCAATCATTACACCAACTCCAAACAAAAAACACCAAATATAAATGAACAGAAACTCAACAAAACACATTTAACATGCTGAGAAGAAAGCTTATTCAAGCTCTAGTATTAATGTATTCAGATTACAGCAAACCATTTATCATTACCACTGATGCATCTGGTCAAGCATTGGAAGCAGTATTGTCACAAAAAGGACTGGATGGACTAGAACATTCAATAGCTTATGCCAGTAGAAGCTTAAGTCCAGCAGAAAAGAACTACAGAATTTCAGCACTGGAACACTTAGCCATCTACTAAGCTGTTACAAAATAAAAAGAATACTTGAGTCAAAAGTTTGATGTGTACACTGATCATAAAGGATTGACTTCAATCCAAAAACAAAAATTTGCAAATGATTCTCATGTCAGATGAAAAATAGAACTTTCACCATTCAATTATACAGTACATTATAAAAAGAGAAAAGACAATAGAAATGCCAATATCTGTTAAGAATGAGACAAATTTAAAAACATTTCAACTGAAAAATATAGCAAAAGATGAATATACAAAAATACCAACAAATCCAAAATTATATAAATACTCAATTGTTTAAAGAGAAATTATCTTAAAAGAAACAAAAGAACATAAAACAACAATAAAAATATTTTATCAACCATCAAAATATACTTTACCAGAAGAACAGAAGAAATTCAGATCAACTAACCAAAGTAATCACAGAACCAGAGAAAGAGACAATATTGTTTAACATGCACTCAGATCCAACAGTAAAACATTTTCATAAAGAAACAACAATAAAAAGAACCAAGAAAAGATACTATTGGCCATCTATGTATCCAGACATTATCCAATATGTTCAAAATTATGATGCTTGTCAGAGAAAAGGAGGAACAAAATCCAGTAAATCATTAAAACCAATCAAAGTAGGACAACCATTTGATCATATCAGAATTGACTTAGTCAGACCATTAACAATCACCAGCAGAGGCAACAGATATATTGTAGTAGCCATAGATTATCTCACAAAATGGCTGGAAACAAAAGCCATTCAAAGAACAGATGCAGAATCCATTGCTGAATTCATCCACCAAAATTTGATATGTTGATATAGATGTCCAAAAAAACTACTATCAAATCAAAGAACTCACTTTGTGAATAGAACATTAGCAGAATTAAGTCAAAGATTTGGGATAAAAAGACCATTATTATCACAATATTATCCACAAACAAATAGGTTAGTTGAAAAGTTTAACAAAACACTGTGTAAAGTAATAGCCAAAATCAGCCAAAAAAACCAGGACGAATGAGATTTGATTATATCATCAGTATTATTTGCTTATTGGACAATAAAGCAAGACACTACACAAACAATACTATTCAAATTAGTATATGGTAGAACAGCAACATTACCAGTTGAAATAGAAGTCAAGACATATTTAACAGAACCAATAACAGAAGAGAATTTTCAAAAAACATTGCTAAGAAAAACATATGACTTAATAGAAACATTAAAAAACAAATAACAAAAAGCAGCTGATAACATTCAACAGTCATAAGAAAAACAAAAAGAAAAACATAATAACCAACTATTAGAGAAACCAGTTGAATTCAAGATTAAAGACAAAGTACTTTTACATCGTACCAAAGTAGAAAAACAATAGAGTGGAAAATTTGACCCCAAATAGAACAGACCATTTCACATAGAAGAAATTCTTGGAAATAGAGCTTATAAATTAAGGTTGAATAACAAAATCTTAACCAAAGCAGCACATGGTGATCGACTAAAACAATATCACCAGATAGCATCATCATCCACCAGTAATATTCCACAATTAGAAGTACAGAAAATACTAGTTCAACTAGATGAGATTCCATGAGATTTGGAATCAATCATAATCATTGGACAAACCATGTAAAATTGAACAATAAAAAGAGCATATAAAAACATAATAGATGTGACAAAAGACTTCAGAAAAATGGAAATTATAGACAATATCTACTTACTAGCACAACAACTTTTTTAACTGATTCAACAACAGAATATGGAAATCACTATCAATCAATAACCATTCGATACCAAGATACCAGAAAAATACCCAAATACAAAAGTCAAAAGAAAACAGAAAACACTATTGACAAAATGGTTCTGAAAATAAAATTAGCAATAGAAGAACCAACAAGTGTTACCACATATCAAGAGTTAACCAAAGAAACTTGAAAATGGTAAATACACGAATTTTCAAAGAATTTTTGTTACTTCCACTTGGAACAGCACTTGAACATTCAAAACCTATACACAGATAAAACAAAATGATTATTCGACACAACAATACTACAACAACTGGAACAATTTGTGAGAAAAAACAATTTGGATACCCAAGCAAGAGTCATTTATTGGCTACATACTATATTTCAAGACAGACTGGAAATCTTATTTAATCTGGAAATAGACTCTATTATAGTTAACCAAATAGAAAAAATAACCAATACTCAATTTAAAGAATTACAGAACAAGATAACACAACTAATTCTTAAAAAAGAAGTTCAAAAAATACTTAACAACAGAGAAATAAAATTAGGAGATCTTGATAGTGCTCAATATTAAAAGAAGGGAATAATGTTACTTATAGAATATAGGAAATATATATTAGCATAAATTAGCCAATCAGAGACAGCCATAGTAAATGTGAAATTTTAGGATTCTATTCAGGAGAAATTGCAGGATTCTAGGAATTTTAGGATTCTCATATAAGGAATCACAGGATTCTAGAATTCCAGGATTCCTCTCAAGAGGAATTGCAGGATTCCAGGAATTCCAAAATTCCTGGTATAAAGAATTGAAGAATTGAGGAATCTCAATTATGTATATATAACAGTAGTGCTAGAAGTAGAAAAAACAAAATCCAAGAGTTAGAGACCTCTCAGTTTAGATTTAAATCTAAGCAAAACTTTCATATTATCAATAAATAATTATTCTATATCTTCAATCCACTCTTCACTATCAACATTTTATGTTGATAACAATTGATATTTAACCATATTGGAACAATAGCTTTTAATTATGGCTATTGATAAAATACTAACTTGCAAAATCACCTTGGCTTATTTTATTTTTTTTATTTTTTTTATTTTTTTTTGTTATTTCTTTTGTTATTTACTAAATTAATTAGGAAGTAAGTGCTAAAGTATTGACATTATAGATAGTCTGATAAAAGACCCAAATATAAGAGTAGAATTATATATATATTAATAGATAGCTTACTAGAAGAGCATGACTGTCAGATTAAACCAGCCACTACACTAAAGACAGAAATTGGGAAAACCATCAGAGAAAGTAACCAAAAACAACCATAGTAAATCTCTGTCTATTATACAAAGAACTCTGCAACAAATCTTCAGATCCACTAAATTTTCAGACATCAACACTAGAATACTAAACCAGCACCAAGTTATGGATTTGTTATTTGCTTTGAGAACCCAAATAATCATCTGTAACAGCAGCACTACCATAAGCACCCACAAACCCCAAATCCTTGACTGAGCCATCAGTATAAACATCTATAAAACAAGATCTAAACTGCACAAAACAATCATTAGCAAACCCAAAATCATACAAGAACCCACTTGGAATGGAACAATAATCTACAGTACTACTACCAACCAAACCACTGTCCTCAATAAATTTAACTGTAGAAACAAACCAATAAGAAATGTGGCCTCTGGAATGCAATCTCTTCTATCTGCAAAATGTGCACCACTTGAAGCACATACTGCAATGGTTCAGAAGCTGGTTTGCAAAGACAATGCCAAAATTTTGTAAAGACTTAACTACACTTAAGTAGCCTTTAACACCTAATACATCTGCAATAAGAACACTGATACCAGATCAAAAAACATTAGGAACATCATTGATTAAGGAAGATCCACATGACACTAATGTGTTAGTCATGCCAGCCAGAAAGCAGTTTGTGGGATTGATTGACAATATGACTAAAAAACTAAGGAGTTGTTAGAGCATCCAGCTAACAGCCTGTAGATCCATAGTCCTGTGTTCGAACAATCTGCTGAGAACACCCTTCAAGTTGGCAAAATTAACCAAATTAGCTAGCAAGCATTCTGTCTGCAATTGACCAAATAACTTTAAATCATAGAACTTAGGATGATACAAAGCCTCACTGAGAAAATCTTTGGGTAAGTTAGCTTTGAGCTTTAAACCTTTTCTCAACAATTTGTTCCATCTTTCACACACACTTGACAACACATAAGTAAACTAAATTTTGTAGCAAACTATGAGCTGAAATACCACAGACACTAGATACAAAAATTGTTTATCTGAAACAGCTTTTTTCAGAACCATATTCATAAAAAATCTAATGTTTGAATGGGCCTTGCTCAGACTGGGTTTAAAAAGACCATTTATAGATAAAAAAATTCCCAAATATCTGTGAGATTCATTTTTCTTAGCAATCAAAATATTGGACTCACTAATCTGCAGCTAAGGGCACTCCACTTTCTAGTTGATTGGTATGACTACTGTCTTATCTGTGTTGATTGAAATGTTATTGACCTGAAAGAACTTGCTAGTTATATTCAGAATATTCTGAGTAGCAGTTCTGCTATTACCAATTCAAATAGTGTTATCTACAAAGACCCCAGCTGCCAGAAATAAAGTCCACTCACCCTTGGAATTCTACTTGCCAAATCTAGTAAAAAACTTCAAGTCCAATCTGTATTCATATAATTCTTCATGTTTTTTGACTTTGCAGAACAAAGAATCATAAAAAATCCTTTACAATAATGATGAAAAGACTTCCTTTTAATCAAGACTATTATGGACAACATAACTTCGCATTAGCCCAAAATCTGTTATTACTTGATTGGTATAGCCATTGTGTATACTACCAAAGAACTTAATAAAATGGGAACACATCTTAATCCTGGTTAGACTGTTCAACATATGAAACTATTCAACAGAGTCATATGCTTTTCGCATATCCTGAAGAACCAGCCACAACTCCTTATCTTTTTCCAGTGTATCTTCAACAATTGAACCAACAGTGAAAATTGGAGTCTAAGTGGATGTTCCTTTTAAGACTGAGAAATATTATCATGCAACACATTGAACCTACTGCATACTGAAAAGATTCTGTCAGATAAAATTTTGGAGAGTATCTTCTGGGCTGTCTCAATCAAAGCAATTGGTCTGGTGTTGATAAGAGTTCCTTCTCAATCATATGGTTTTGGTATTATGGAGACCTAAGCTCACTTCCATTGTGCAGGTACAGCACCAGAGACCAAACAAGCATTAATAATATTTAGCAAACCACCCAGAATTAGTTCATCACCATGTTTCTAAAGCTCATTAGGAATGCCAGAAAGACCAGCAGCTTTCTTGTCAAGCAAACTTTTGATCACCCAAAAAAACTCATTAGAACTAATATTACTTATAACATCACAAAAAGTATTGTTATCAACATAATCCAAAGGAGCATACTAATTAGACCATCAAATAGATATGAAGTTGAGGATTGCACACTTTTTTGTCTATCCTTCCATAATATTATCAACTGTGAACTTAACCTCATCAGGCAACAGTATCAGATCATTATTTATAATTAGATGGTCAAGCACTATCTTGTGAAATAGACACTCCAAAACACTTCTGATTATTTGCTCTTTATTGGAACAAAAGTTCTTTATACATTTCTCAATCACTTTTTTAATAAGTATATCTTTTACAACTCTAAACTCAAAGTATTTGGATCTGTGGTACTTTTTTTTGATATTTAATAAGTGACATAAAATAGAGTCCAAATTCACACCATTATTAATCATGTTATGCAAACTAAAAGCCTTTTTTTTATCAATACTGGACCAAGCTCTGAATAAGCGATCAGTCTCAGAACTACCAGGTAATCTTAAACACTTCACCAACTTAACTCCCAACAATTCCAGTTTGAAAAATTTTGATGAATGTTTATTTCTTGAGCAATCAAACTCACTAAACCAGTATCTAGAGAACATTTTATCAGTGGTCCCAACTATTATGTTCTTAAAAATTATTCACATAATATCCAAATCCCAATCAACTTTTGCACTGTTAAACTCAACAAATTTAACCAAAAATCTGTTTAGTAAGCATTCCCTAAAATGTAACCACTTTTCAACACCAACATCCTTGATTTTGAATTTCTATCTATCTCTATTAGCTTGCTTACATTCACTATTAAGGCTAGTATCTAGTAGACTACCCAAGTCAATCAAGACCAAAACAGCATTGTGATCAGTATTAAAGAAATTAGAAGTGAGTTCAATCTGATGACCAGTCACCACAGAAGACAGACTTTTATTCACAAAAATAAAATCAATAAACCTTTTAACATCCCTTGAATTGTTCCAGGTAGAAGCATTGACAAGTAGATGCCTAGTAAATAAATTAACCAAATCAAGATCTGAGCAAAACTTGAAGCTCACACTTTTCCTAGAGCTATTTTCATTGAAATCCCCATCAAGAACCACAAATGTGCTAGAATTAACAGCCTTAGCAATAAAAGAGTTGATTTCTGAAGCCTGACCAAACCTATTTACAGCAGAAGCACTAGCATACAAGCCCAAAACTGCAACAGAAAGCTTGTCTTTAAAGAGAAGCCATACTGAAATAACCTGACCAGAAATGTTCTCAATCTTAGAAACATAACAAGCCAAAGAACTGTTCATGATAATAGCCACCCCAGCACCAAAAAACTTTTTATCCAAACCAGATAAAAAGACATGTATTTTCTCAAACTTGTTTATAATCTAAGATCTGATGCCAGGTCTCAACTTTGTTTCTGTAATAAAAGAGATCATATTTTCAGACTCTTTATGCCAACAAACAACATCCACTTGCTTGGTAGGGACGTTAATACCTTGAACATTACATGTAGCAAACCTCCACACTAGCTCTATTATTGAGAGAAAGAAGCAGCAAGAACCAAACCAGTATTATCCATTTTGGCTGAAAGACCTATAACCATAATTGCAAGATTTTTTAAAGTGTCCTTTATTTTCCCAATAACAGAATTATCAAAAACTACTGCCCCTGCAACAGTTTTACCAGTAGTGGCCACACTTAAATTTTCACTTATCACTATATCTACCCCTTGATTCTGTGATGAAGGGATCACCAATGGCTGACATCCAGAGCTAAGCTGGGAAACCATTAGCACAGGTGTTTTCAACCTCTTAGCCAGCTTATTAACATGCTCTACAAGGCTGGCAAGACTGCACTCAAAAGTGGCAAATCTATTATTGATTTTTATTGCAACTGGTAAAAACAGCTTTATTTCTGAAGAGGAGCCAACATTTACTAAAACAATTCAGCCAGAAAAAGGGGAAGAAGAAAACTTACCTGCAATTTTTGTCCAAGAAAGGCCACCAAAAAAAATAGAACAAGCAACCAGAACAGATTGTTTAGAGTATATTACAGTCAGCCTGTTTTTATCTGCATCTAAAAGCACTCTACGCAATAAACTACCAGGAGAAACCTTCTTACCTACAGCACAGCTTAATGATATATGACCCAACTTCTCACACTTGGCACATCTGGTAGAAACAAGACTAAACCAATGTAAATTAGTGCTCTTGAGCACAGGTGTAGTTTCTATGACAGCATTCAAAAACTCAGCAGAATCAAAACAAACAACAGTACACTGTTACCTGAATAGAAAAACCAATCCAAAGTTATGAAGAAACGTGACCAAAACATGACATAATACAGAATAATGCGCAATAATGTTGGATAACGCATTATAATGTAGAATAACATGTTATAATGCAGGATAACACAGAATAACATGTAATAATGTCAGATAATGTGTTATAACATAGGATAACTACCAATAACATAGAAAAACAAAGCAATAACAAAAACAACAAAGCAATAGCTAGCAATAGTGAGACAATTAAAAACAATCCTGTAAAACCAAAAGAATGTATAAAAGCAAGTAGTTGTAGAAGTGAGAAAAGACAGAGAAGAAAAAAATAGATACAAATCTCTAGACCAGAAATTAAAATATCCATACCCCTTCATCCTTTATTATCTTCCCTATTTCATTTCCTGAAATAAACCAATTATTAAAAAAAATCAGAATCATGAATTCATGTTTTCAAACTTCGTGAAATTTACGTAAATTAACCCTTGTCTTATACCTCCGTTCTAGAACAGATGCTCTTAGCATAACCACCTCGAACCTATTAACGATTTGGACCAATTGCTCTTGATTATGGCAATTGATGATATTAATTTATTTTTTCTCTCTTTTCTTTTCTTTTCTTTTTCTTTTTCTTTCTGTTTTAATTTTTTGTGGAGCGGCAACATAGTAAAATCGACTGTCTGGGAATAGACTTCATAATAGCCTGGTAAAAGAGGGAAGCTCCCCCTAAGTTTTGGATATTAACATTATCTTGTTAGCTTACCAGAAGGGTGAAAAGACAATGCCAGACCCTAACAACTGCACTTATTAGCTCAGAGAAGAAAGCTCACATTTATGAAAAACATTGCAATCGACAAAAAACAAACTCTGTGCCTTATAACCAAAGAACTCAATGGGTAAAATTCACATCCAGGAATAGACTTTCAGAGACTGATAATTAAGACTAAGCCAACAGAATTACGCAGAAGACACATCATCAATAATTGAGAACACTAAACATTACTATTTCCCATATCCACCAAGTTTACCCATAACATTTGGTGCTTCCTGTAAGGTTATAAATCCACAGAGACAGAGCACCCCCAAAAATACATAAAAGTGGTGATTATTGGAACAATAGAAAAGGACCACTCCTCATACAGAAAAGCACTATTTCAATACTTTTGAAAAGACCTAGTAATACCAGTAGGAACCACTTATGCAGAAAGTGATTTTTGTAACTATATCAACACAAAAATTGACTGCTTGTTAGGCCATATAACTGATACAAGAAGACTTGGAGAACAAATCTATCAAAGCTTACTAGGGTACTCAACAGCCACGACTACCCGAGCAATCGCTGAAACTTTGCACATAATCGATACAGACATTAAATATTACGTGGCACAACAATTTTCTCAAGTACAACAACCAATGGAATTCGACCCTGAGGAATACAAAAACAAATCTAACACCCCTGTAACTGTCCAAGCCAAGTTTACGGTCAACAAAAAACCAAGCGTCCTCTCCCTAACAACTCCATTATATTATCAGACATTCCAAAGCAGAATTGTATTCAACCTACCCCTGGAAACCCAGTCGGAAACACCACAAACTCCTGGAAATCCACACCCTTGGAATCAACACAGTTGAACCAAATCACTAGGAAAATACGAATTGCTGTTTGGAAATCTTACCCCAGCAGCCGGTCAAACAGAAGAAAACCCGTCAACTTGGGAACAGCCACCAGCACAAAACCTAGTAGAATCAGCATCTCCTCTGACAGAAGAAACAGCTATCTTACAACTTATTGGTTCAAGCAACAAAGGAAAGCAACCAGCATTAGCACCCAGAGAACACTCGAATACGCAGACACCAATCCCTTTAAACATAACCAGTAACACCCCACCCATTAACCGGATCATGGCTTACCGAGATATTGCTAAATTGGAAAAATTCTCTGGTGAAGAAGATAATGCATATTCTTAGATTGCAGATGCCGAGAAAGCAATTACTGCTAATGGTTGAAACAAAGACTGCACAGTTCAGGCACTGCCATTCTTTCTGACTAGAACCACCAATTCGTGGTACCAGAGCCTGGCAGAGAAGCCTACCTCTTTTACCGAGTTTAAACTCGCATTTCTGCAATACTTCTGTGACCCCAATATGTTAATCTGATTGCAAAATCAATTCACCATAATTAAACAAAAAGATCATGAAGCAGTAACTACTTATCTCAGATGATTCAATCAAATCCTGTGTCAAATATTAGCTATCAAAAGAAACTACTACATCGTGGCACAAGTTTTTATTCAATTCATTAAAAGATTGCAGAGTAGTATTCTAAGATCCGTAAGACTCTGCCATCCGACCAGTTTACAAGATGTCGTCACTCTCACTTGCAATTTTGAGTCTGCAGAACAAGAAGTGAACCATACCCAAGCCGTTAATTTAGCCATTAACGGAACCTCTGACATCAATGTAAAGATAACCCAATTGAATGAAAAACTAACTCAGAAAATTAAGGGATTCTTAGCCGGAACTACAGGAACTTACCAACCACCCCAATGGAAAGAAAATAACAACAACAGCAGATACTCACAGCAACAGAACTGTCAGCAACAGCAACAACCTTAGAGATCCAATCCCCACAACTGCTACTACTGCCAGAAACCTAGACACATTGCTCATGACTGCAGAAGGAAGATCATGGACCAAAATCAAAGAAACCCATACCAGAAACCCAGATATCAGCAAAACATGGTACCCCAATATTCTATACCTCAGAATCAACCACCTCTATATGCACAACAAGTCCCGTACACTCAACCACCACCCCAGAATTATTATCAACCACCACCAATGACACAAGCAATCCCTCACTATCAAACTTTCCCTTACAGCCTGTCCAGACCTTGAGCTATAGACTATAATCAGAGATGGAGGAATTCCAATAACAATCAGGTACAAACCAACAGTAGACCATCTCGACCAATCCCTCGCGGTCCTGCCCAATTTCGACCAACACCAACTGAATACCCAAATCAAGCTTCCTATCTCGGTCTTATGGAAGACCAGGGTTTTGATAAATCTATGCCTGTGGAAGGGGGAGATATAGAACAAATTTCCCAACCTTCCAAGCAAACAAAAAGCAATATCCCACTAGCCACTATTACCAAAGACACCACCTTAGCCGCCATATTTCCTTTTGACATTAATAATTTGAACACACATAGCCTTTTTAGTGGAGCAGCCATCAATTAGGATAAACCAATAACGGCCCTATACACCAATGCCAGAGTCAGAGGAATAGACATTAAATTAATCCTGGATAGCAGATCAGCCAGTAGCATAATCACAAAGCAGCTCATGGACCAACTAGGTCACCGAGTAGACCATGTTGCTACTGCCTGGATCATTACAGCAAATGGGAACACAAAAACCCCAATAAGAGAAATTGACAACTTCCCCTTCGAGATTAATAGAATCTAAATCTCTACCAAAGTACTCATCATGAAAGCTACTCAATATCAAGCTCTAGTAGGAAACAACTGGTTGTCAAAAGCCAATGCTACTTTCAACTGGAACACCCAAGAACTTCAACTCATGTTCAATGGACAGCATGCCTAAGTCCCAGCTATGTGCAGACACTTTAAAAACCAACGTACTGAGGAACCCCTTATTGAATTCAAAGACACATCAATGCCACCAACCATCGAGACCTATCAGGTTTCATGGGCAGATGATTATTGAACTGAACTACCCCCACCACCAACCTGAGAAGAAAAAAGAAAAGGCAGAGCCGAAGAAGAACCCCAATTGTCATCACTAGAATACGTAACCTCGGACCAAAAAAACTTATTTTACCAACTCCCAAAATTAATATGTGTCGATTGTGGAAAAAAACTATCCACTATGGGCACATATATCAGAGACAACAAAGAATGGCCCACTGCCACCAAATACTATTGCAGGCCTTGTTTACTGGAAAGATTTGGATGACCAAAACGACAAGGCAAGTGGAACCACACGCCGTGCCTTGCATGTGGTGAAATCCTGCCAGATGAAGGACTCTGGAATAATGTGCCTGGCAGAAGAGGAACATGCAATGAGGCTTGTCAATACATCATATTAATCAACAATTGGGTACAAAAGGGAACCCCCATCGAGAATGCTTGGAAATAAGCACTCAACAGGCTAGACAGTTATCCACACAATGACCACGAAATCTGGAGAATGGCAAGCGCCAAGGCCAAAGGCACCATGCCTGAAAAAATATGAGAAATTAAGGACAACCCTTGGACGTCTGAATATACTGGACCCAACTATTCTGAGGATGATTTCTTCACAGATGACCCAGATGCATTTCAGAACCAATATCAGGAATTGGCCCCAACTTGCGAGGAACAGGAGCAAAGGTTGGCTAATTTGAATACCAAACTATGCAATCACTGTTTGATCTCCTGTCACTTTCAATACTGCAATGAATGTGATCTCATGTTCAATCCGTCTCCAAGAATACTGTTTCCAATCACCAAATTACCTGAACCCGAAGAAGAGGTATTGATCACCAAGAACATGTTGTTTTAAGATCCAACTGAGGATACCAAAACAGAACAGTATCTCACATATTCTAACCTATCCAAAAAACTAGAGCTAAAATGGTACAGTGACAACAAGAAAAAAATCTGCCCCAAAAGAGCACATGACACCGATGCTGGTTTCGACCTATGATACCCCAGACAATTACCCATCATTATAGTCCCACATTTCATTGTAAAAATAGATCTTAAGATAGCATTAGAAATTCCTGTTAGTACAATGGTACAAGTTGCCTCTCAATCTAGTCTAGCCAAGAAAGGAATTGACATAAAAAGAGGAATTATCGATGCCAGTTACATGGGAAACATTATCATGATGCTACAGAACAATTTGGACAGATCTTACAAAATAGAATTACAAGAAAAGATTGCCCAAGCTATCTTTCTACCTTAGTCAAAATACCCCAATTAACCCCAGTAACAACCCGAGAAGAGTTAGGCCTCACTGCCCAAGAAATCAACGGATTTGGATCAAGTGGAAGAGGAAATGTATCAGTTAATTTCACGGAGGAAGACAGTGACCAGGTAGAATTTATCCACACCAACACCATCATCTCTATTCCCTCATACCGACAATATATCTTCAAGGTAAATTGAAAGATCCAAGATCAAGCCCTATTATTCGAAGCCAGTTCCGAAATCTGTTCCCTAACCAATGTTGCTAATCTATACTTACTGGTCAAAGCCCATAAACATTTCAAAATTCCCATCCACAACCTGACAGAAGAGGTCATTGAAATCCCCGAAGAGACCCTCGTTAGTTCCATATTCGCAGATAGTCAGAATCCTAAAAAACCCCAGTCCATTCCAGATTTCACACAATTATTCTTATTCTGTGACATTACCTCACAAGTATGGAATTTGCCAAAAAAAAGTTACTTGTTCACACCAGAAGAGATCAATAAATTGAATTTAGAAAATTTAAGTACTCTGCAACAAATGCAACTCAAAGTCCTTCTGAATTAGTATGCCGATGTTTTTGCCAGTGAAAATGAGTTCGGATGCACTGACATCATGAAGCATCAGATTAATACAGAAAACGCTTGACCAATTAAGCAACAAGCTTACTGTGTACTCCTATCTGGCGATAACCTAATTAAGCAAGAAGTGCAATGGATGCTTAATAATGGCCTAATCAAAAAATTGTTAAGCCTTTGGTCCTCACCAGTAGTCTTGGTTACCAAGAAAAACAGAAAGTGCAATTCTGCATAAATTATCAAAAACTAAATAGCATCACGCGAAGAGATAGTTATTCTACTCTCCTCATCCAAGAAATTCTGGACAATCTAGGGAAAAAAAAATGGTTCTCGTTATTAGATTTAGCAAGTAGTTACTGGCAAGTTGAAATAGACCCCAAAGACAAAGGAAAAACAGTGTTTACCACTCAAGATGGAAACTTTGAGTTTAACGTAATGTCTTTTGAACTTTGTAATGCTTCTGCCACATTTCAATGTCTGATGGATATAGTATACAAAGAAATTTTTTGAAAATCAGTAGTAGTCTACCTAGACGACACAAATATGTTCTCCGAAACATTCGAAGACCATCTGCTCCACCTGCAACAAGTCTTCAAATGCCTTCATAGTGCTGAATTGAAACTCAATCTCGAGAAATGCTTCTTTAGAAAAACCGAGTTAAAATTCTTAGGACATGTAATCGGCAAAGACAGAGTTAAACCTGATTCAGATAAAGTACAAAAAGTCAAGGATTTTCTAGCCCCAATCAACTTCAGAGAATTACGAGGATTTCTAGAATTAGCAGAATATTATCGTCAATTTGTCAAAGGTTTCTCAAACATCACAAAACCACTTCATCAATTGTTGTCCAAATATGTACCATACTTGTGGAAAAAAGATCAACAGAAAGCATTTGACTATCTCAAGCAGCAATTGATCACATCCCCAATTCTGATTTACCCAGATTTCACTAAACGGTTCATTGTCACTACAAACACCTCGAAAAATGCTCTAGGAGCAGTCTTATCACAGATAAAACCAGACAATAGAGAACACCCAGTTGCCTATGCTAGTCGCAGCACTAGCCCAGCAGAAAAGAATTACAGCACAACAGATCTGGAATGTCTTGCCATTTATTGGGCCATACAGACTTGAAAACATTACCTCAGTTAACCATTTGACCTATATACCAACCACAAAGGACTTATTTGGTTACTTAACAATCCACAACTAGAAGGAAAATATGCGAGATGGAGTACTTATCTGCAACAATTCCCACTCAAAGTTCATTACAAGGAAGAATCCAAGAACACCAATGCTGACAGTTTGTCGAGGATGCTACAAACCTAATCCCAGACCCATGGACACACTCACTTATCAATGACTACATCAGTACCTATCAACACTATATTTCAAGGAGATATTATCTCAACAGGAACAGAGTACCATATAAAAACAAGCCCAAAATTATTTTATTCAAGACAACCAACTATATCAACAAGAATGCCAAAACCACCCCAACCCACAACAACTAATCACAAACAGTGAAAGAGAAACTATACTATATAGTGTGCACTCAGATCCGACTGCAGAACACTTTAACAAAGATGCTATCCTCGAAAGAACACTAAACTTATACTATTGGCCAACAATGCACAAAGACATTTTCGAATACATGCTCAATTGTGACGCATGCCAGTGAAAAGGAGGAGCAAGATCAACAGAACCACTTCGACCCATTCCAGTTGGAAATTTATTTGATAGAATCAGAATCAATTTGGTTGGACCTCTTTCAATTACATCCCAAGGAAATCGCTATATTGCTGTAGCCGTAGACTATCTTACAAAATGGCCAGAAGCCAGAGTAATCCAAGTGGTTGATGCCAAAACAGTTGCCAAATTTGTGCATCAAGACCTAATTTGCCAACATGGATGTCTGAAAGAATTATTATCTGATCAGAGAACACACTTCATTAATAATATGCTAACTGAACTAAGCCAATGGTTTGGAATAAAGAGACCCTTATTATTACCATACCACCCACAAACAAACGGACTGGTAGAATGGTTTAACAGAACACTGTGCAAAGCACTAGCAAAAATAAGTCATGAAAACAGACAAGAATGAGACTTATTCATACCTTCTGTACTCTTTGCATACTGAACATTGAAACAAAATATGACTCAGTTCACACCGTTCAAACTAGTCTATAGAAGAAAAGCTACATTACCAATTGAACGAGTGATACCATCATACCCAACAGAAACAATCAATGAAGAAAATTTTGAGGCTACCTTACACCAAAGAACGTACCAGCTAATAGAAATGTTGGAAAACAATCGAAGAACAGCAGCTGACAATATTAATCACGCTCAAAAACAACAAAAAGAAAGACATAATAAACACCTGCCAGAACAACCAATGGAATTCAAGATTGGAGACCAAGTACTGTTACATTGTACAAAAGCTGAAAAACAGTGAAGTGGAAAGTTCAACCCAAAGTGGGACAGTTCATTCCACATACACGAAGCATTAGGAAATGGAGCTTACAAATTATGATTGGAAGACAGAATTTTAAAGAAAGTAGCGCATAGAAATTGGTTAAAAATTTATCATGTAAAACAAAAATCATTGTCATCAGTATCTCAACTAGGAACACAAATTTCATTAATCAGACCAGAAGATATACCATGAGATCTGGAACCAATCATTATCATCGAAATGTAGACAATAGACAGCAAATTAAATTGGAGAATTCAAATATATATAGCATCTGAAAAGCAGCAAAAAACGATAAAAATTTCAACATGGACCTTTCAGATCAAATTTTAAAATTATCTAAACAATTATTTGAAACAATTCAAAAATCGACATCTCAAATAGAAATAACAGTTGATAAAAAAGAGATATGGTACAAAGATAAGAGCAGGAGAGGGGAGAACAAGAGTTCAATTAGAACTAAACGTTTTCTCCCCTACCCACCACCCAAAAGACAATGTGGGAGGAAAAATTGCCTTCAGGTGGGGGGTGGAAAAGAAGGAGGCAAAGAACGAGAAAAAGGTTACAAAAGAAGATACTTGGTCTCCAAGCTCGAAGAAATAAAAAAGCTTTAGCTCGTGGGACCAAACTCCCCGAAACAGGGGAGTGGACACTTGACAACACCCAGAAATAGAAAAAAAGACTTTCTCTAGCTTATTGGTTCTACAAAATTGGAGAACAGCTTGACTTGAAAACATCATATAAAGACCTCAGCCAGAAAATGTTCAACAAAAAAGCAATACAACAAGTAGAAAAATTCGTAGGGAAAAACAACCTGACCCTACATTACAAAGCAGCATACTGACTATACGCCGCCTTCCAACATTGCCCAAACGTACTACTAAACGGATCTATGAAAACCATAACTGTTAACAGCATAGGACGAATAACCAATCAACAGTTTGAAGACCTACAAAAGGCAATACTCAAGGCAACAATCAAACATTACACAAATAAAGCCATGATAACAGATACATATGGTTTTGCAGGAGCTCAATTTTAAAAAGAGAGGAATAATGTTACCCAAGTAGAAAAGCCGATCCAAAGTTATAAAGAAACGTAACCAAAACATGACATAACACAGAATAATGTGCAATAATATTAGATAATGCATTATAACATTGGATAACATGTTATAATGCAGGATAACACAGAATAACATGCAATAATGTAGGATAATGTGTTATAACGCTGTTACAGTTTAAGAATTTAGCAAAAAGAATCATAAAAATAATACAAACTATTCAATCATAATATAGCACAGTAATAATCTTAGAAAGGTAATGATTAACATAGTAGCAAACACCATCTCGCAATAGTGGCAAGCACCAGTTCACAATAGCAGCCAACACCAACTGGTAATAGCAGCAAGCACCAGGTTGAAATATCAAAAAGAAAGTATTTTCTCGTAGAACTACAAACATGTATATATACAGTAGTTTTAATATTGGGAAAGGATCAATCAAGTAATAAAAATCATAACTTATCAAGCAATAGATCCAATTTTATCCAACAAAC
>JAAOMT010000664.1:1161321-1259549 GCA_016748015.1 Geosiphon pyriformis
CAGACAGTGGGTAGATTTCAGTTCAGCCTCTGAGAAGGAGTACATAAACACACACAACAATCAAGAATTAAAGAATAACTTACATCACAACAGTAAAAAGAAAGCCTTCAGTGTAACAGTGACATTATCACACAAATAGAATTGAGAAACTCACAAAAGACTGATTGCAATTAAAGCGGGATATCAGCAATTAAATATAACAAGAAAACCATCCCGTAACAACGCAGGATAACACAGAATAACATGTAATAATATCAGATAATGTGTTATAACATAGGATAACTAGCGATAACGTAGAAAAATGAAGCAATAACAGAAACAACAAAGCAATAGCTAGCAATAGCGAGACAATTGAAAGCAATCCTGTAAAACCAAAAGAATGTATAAAAGCAAGTAGTTGTAGAAGTGAGAAAAGACAGAGAAGAAAAAAATAGATATGAACCTCTAGACCAGAAATTAAAATATTCATACTCCTTCATTCTTTATTATCTTCCCTATTTCATTTCCTAAAATAAACCAATTATTAAAAGAAATCAGAATCACAAATTCATGTTCTCAAACTTCGTGGAATTTATGTGAATTAATCCTTGTCTCGTACCTCCATTCTAGAACAGATACTCTTAGCATAACCACCTCGAACCTATTAACAATTTGAACCAATTGCTTTTGATTATGGCGATTAACAATACTAATTTATCTTTTTTCTCTTTTCTTTTCTTTTCTTTTTTTTTTTCTTTCTTTTTCTGTCTTAATTTTTTGTGAAGCAGCAACATAGTAAAATTGACTGTCTGGGAATAGACTTTGTGATAGCCTGGTAAAAGAGGGAAGCTCCCCCTAAGTTTTGGATATTAACATTATCTTGTTAGCTTACCAGAAGGGCGAAAAGACAATGCCAAACCCTAACAACTGTGCTCGTTAGCTCAGAGAAGAAAGCTCACATTTACGAAAAATGTTGCAATCAACAAAAGACAAACTCTGTGTCTTATAACCAAAGAACTTAATGGGTAAAATTCACATCCAGGAATAGACCTTCAGAAACTGATAATCAAGACTAAGCCAACAGAATTACGCAGAAGATGCATTATCAATAATTAAGAGCACCAAATGTTACCATTTCCCATACCTACCAAGTTTACCTGTAACAGCACTTAACCTGAGCATATATAACTAGATGACAATTGATAATGCAAGTTTTCTCATTCACAAATTAAACAAAGTCCCAGATATTATAAGCATTAGTCCTCATTGGCAATGTATAAAGCAGCATTCTATAATGATCTCTTTTATTTCATGTTTCTTTGTCTAAATCAGCCCTGGCAATACACACAGCATCCTTTCCAATCAGGATAGACCACTCAGCTGCGACCAAATCAGCATGATTTGATTGCTCAAATTCCACCATTGTTTTTTGTCACAGCTCCACCAATTGCATCTTGATCGACTTAATTATTCCAAACTCGGATAGTGCAGCATGCACAGCCTTAGCTGAAGTTCCAACTGGAATTTTTTTTACTACTACAGCCCAATCTGAACAACCAGTTGATTTTTTGAGATCAGTATTAACCAAAATCTTTGCATCTTTAGCCCTTTTGGAAGCTTGCATTAAGCTTAATTTGGAAGTAAATAATGTTCTGATGATCCCAGCAAATTTTAAGAGGATAAAGGCCCCCCCAAAACCATTGATTTTTGAAAATAACTTTCTGACCACCACAAGCTTTTCTTGAGCAGATTTTCCAACAACATTGTCCAAACTGATATCCAGAATGAAAAATTTCCTAACAGAAACATTAACCAAGTTTTTTAAAGGGAGAGAGAATATTACAGAACTATTTAATAGAATATTATTATCATCATTATTATCCAGGAAGTTGATTTTGCCCAAGAGCTTGCTCAAAGCTTGCTTAGTAACCAATCTAAGACTTTTTGGCATTTGGTTAATATCTTTACTCTCTAAAAGATCTCTTTCACCATAATTCACATTTGTTCCTTAATTAAGAACTTCTCTTCCATATTCACACTATTAAATTCAGTGGTATTACCAGTTTTAGACCCCCAACAACCACCAACAGCTCTTTTAGACAAGACCAGTTCATTAGGAGCACTATTCTTCAAAACACTACCCTTTTTTTTCTTTTTAGAAACAACATTCTTTTCAATATCTATCTTATTATTAACAGGACCAGAATCTTTAACAGACTTTTTTATTACAGCAATACTACAGCCAACAGTGGCCTTATAATCTAACAAAAAAGTTTGGATTTATTATACTGAATTGTAAAAAAAACTTCTTTCAGAAAAAAACTTTTGACTTTTTTTGGAAATTTTGGACGAAGGAAAGAAAGAAGTTTTTACAAGTTTAAATAATTAATAAATTATAAAATATTAAGTAAATAAAAAAAAATAATAACAATTTAAATAATAATATCTAATACAAAAAATACCTAAATATATAAATACTAAAAAAAATATTATTATTATTAAAGTATATATAAATATTCTAAAAAATTTTATTAAATTCATTATTTAACTTATATATTAATTTTAGTTATTGTTTATTATTTATTTAAAGCTAATTAAAAATCTATCAAAAAACATGATAATTAAAATTCAAATATTATTTAAAATAACTAAATTATTTGTACTTTGACAATATAAAAAATTTACTAATTAATTAATTATATTATAATTTATTAACAGATTTTTATTTATAATTATTTTTTTAATTTTGTGTTTTTTAATTTTTTTTTTTTTTTTTTTTTTTTTTTTTTTTTTTTTTTATGAGTAAGATCCAAACACTATCTAGTACTATACATTATACAAATGATCTAAACTAGGTGTGAATAATGCACTTTCTACACATGACCAGTCACTTGGGCCAGTCAGGACAACACTACACACCTATATGCACAGAGACTGTGTCTTCAATACCCGAAAAGAACAAACAAAGCTTGCGAAACCTGAAATTAACCCCAAAAGCTTCAGCAATACCCAACAGCCTAATCACACCAGTCGAAAATACCATAGGCAAACCAGAAATTGACACAGGAATGGACCCATCTTATGAGATCAAACCACACCTCTCCATAAATGCCCAGTGTTTGGTGTGGACCAACCAGATGTCATCCCTAAATACAAGACAAAACTCACGCACAAAGCCCACAATCCTTTTAGTACCTTCCTTAGAATCTTTAAAAACTAAGACAGACTCCCGAAACCAGTTATCAAAAGCAAAGCTCTTATACAGAGCAACACCAACTCCAACCTCAGAAATACAAGAAGCCAGCACCTGTAAAACACATGAAAAAGAGTGAGATAGACCAGAAAGAGCCTTCCAAGCTGAAGCATGAGTGTCTAACAAAGGAGCATGGTCTGCAGCATCCTAAGAACATGAAAAGACATGATCTGAGATCTCAACATTACTACAGAACAAACAGACCACACTAGGGTATCTTCTATCATATAAACGCTTGCACACAGCAACAGGAAGCTGATGATGGAGAGCCTTCATAAAGTAAGTGCGACAGCTTGCCATGCACATGCTGATGAAACTGGAGGCCAAGTGAGAATTGGTGTGCCATACCATAAAAGACTTAAACCAATTGACATTAGCATGCAAACTATCAGCCACAACACAAAAACCAACTCCAACCTCCCAACGAGCATGATGAACTGATCAGAAAATATTGTGAACAAAGTGTTTAGAGTTACCAAAAACTGCCGTACCACCAGCACACAAAAAATATTCACTAACTAAATGAGGCAGACACCAAGCAGAAAGAGTAGTACTTTTGGCAAATGCATCAACATGCTCATTGCTTGAGACACCTGAATAACATTTCACCTTAATCCAATTTACATCCAAATTCTTTTGACGAATAATGGTAGCAATGTGGCGATGCTCGATCCAACAGCAGTTCCTGAAATCCAGATGAACCAGCAAAGACTCTGACCTACATGCATCCAAAGCAGCTTGGCTATCTGAAAACAAGTCAATTGAATGAGAAGAAGGAACACACTCAAGAGCCAAAGCTATGGCTTGCAGCTTCATTAGAGTAGAAGAAACCAAACCAGACACCTCCACCCCCAAACCCAAGTTAATGTCCTCAAAATAAACAGCAGCACCTGCTTTCACATCAACAGTGCCCAGACCAGACAGAGACCCATCCATATACACAGAAAGGTGGGCAGCATTAGCAGTCAGCAGAGTGTTACAAACCATACCAAAATCATGAGAGAGACAAATATCTGATACAGCATGACCATCCATCAAAGAAGAACCTGAGGAGAGGGGACCAACACCACCAAAAAAGTAAACAAAGAGATCAAACCAGAAAGGGATTGGGCCACAAAGGTCTAGCCTTTTCCAACACTTAAAGGCTTTCCAATTAAAAACATCACCATTATGGTCATGAAGCTGTTCTACAAAAGCAATTCCATAACGTCTAAATAAAAAAACACACCTGAAAAAACAGGGTTCACCAAGGACCAAAGACATAAGAATACTACACCAACAGCAAAAAGCACAAGCCAGAGAGCCACCCAAAGACAAATCACATCTGGAAAAAATGCAAACCACACCAGCCAAAAAATTGTTTGAGGGGTTGACACCAATATGAAATGAAAACAACAAAGGATGACATGGGTGCCAGCTAAAAACTTAAAGATCATAAGACCTATAAGAAAACAGGTGACCCAAAATGCCAGCAGAATTTGTGAAAGTAACAGCGGATACCAATTTACTCTCAGCCTGAATCTGTTCAAAAGTCTTTAAACCATACAATGAGGGGTGGTGCAGTGCATTATTGGAGAAATTATGAGGCAGTCCAAACTTAGATTTCAAGATCATGTATACCAAAGCATCCCATTTGTTACAAACACCCACAGAAACAAAACTGAACTGAGTCCTATAGCTGATGATAGGAAAAAGAACCGCGAACACCAAATACACATACTGCTTATTAGAAACTGCCTTTCTTAAAACTAAATTCACAAAAAACCACACATCTGCCTGGGCTTTAGTTAAGCTGGACTTCGAAAGACCCTCAGAAGATAAAAAAATGCCCAGATAACAATGAGATTCCCCTTTCTTGGCAATAGAAATAGGCACACCACTGATAGTTAAATGAGGGTCCAACACCCGGCAATTGATGAAGATGGCCACCATTTTGTCATTATTTACAAAAATATTGTTAAATTTGAAAAACTCACTAGCAATATCAAGGATATATTGTGTAGCAGCCTGGCTGCTACCAACCCAAATAGTATCATCAACAAAAGTGCTGGCAGCAAAAAATGAAGACAGCCCAGCTTGAGAATTCACCTGGCCAGTTTTGGATATAAAATGAGAATTCAACCTGTAGCCATACACACTATTTAGTCTTTTGACTTCACACAAGAGTGAATCATAAAATATATACCAGAGAAGAAGAGAGAAAACTTCCCTTTGGTCCAGTCTGTCATAAACACAATACCCATCAGTTAGGCCAAAGTCAGTCATCACTCTGTTAACACGACCATTGTGAATGCTGCCAAAAAATCTAATAAACTTCTCACACATCTTAATTCTGACCAGACTTCTCCTGAGAGGTTCCCAACTAACTGAGTTATAAGCCTTACGCATGTCTTGTAAAACCAACCAGAGTTCTCGGTTTTTTTTCAGGGCATCTTCAATCACTGAACCAACAGCAAAAATGGGAGACTGAGTTGTTGTACTTTTTAAAACTGAAAAATTGTTTCTGCAAAGAACATCAAAAGTGCTACAAGCCGAAAAAATCCTATCCAAGAGGATCTTGGAAAGAATTTTGCGAGCCATTTCAATCAAAGCAATAGGGTGAGTGTTTGTGAGAACTCTCTCCTATTCATATGGTTTAGGGATCATAGAAACCCAAGCTTCTTTCTAAGGTCCAGGAACTGATTCACTAGCTAAACACAAGTTCAAGAGCACCAAAAGCATATCCAAAACTGATCTGTCACAACACTTCCACAATTTATTAGAGATATCAGAGAGACCAGCCGCCTTCCCATCAGGAAAATTTTTAATGACTGCCAACATTTTATCAAAACTAATCGGACACATGACACTAGAAAAAGCATCATCAAAAACATACTCTAGAGGCCAATATTGGTGAGCCCAATTTTTGGAGATATTAGAAACCACTCTACGTTTCCTGGTTCACCTCTCCATAATTTCGTCCACCTTCGATTTGACAGAATCAGGCTCCAAAATCAACTCATCTTCCATAACCAGATGATCCAAGACCATCTTGCAAAAAGGACACTCCAAAACACCCCTAATGGTGTGACCCTTGTCTAGTTCAAAACTTTCCATCCTCTTACTAATAGCCTGTTTGATCGAAGAATCCTCAGCATGTTTGGATTCCAACAACTTAGAAACATGGTACAACTTCCTCACTTTGGCCAGTACAAAATGAATAAGATCAAAACCAGAACCTAAAAGAAACAGAGACCTCACCACCAATGCACTAGAAGAATCAAGCCTGTGCCACACCTCCAACAAAGCAGCAAACTCTTTACCAGAAACTGAATGTAAAGCCTTAACCAACTTTGAAACCAGCAATTCTAGCCTATAGAACCTAGAAGACACCTTGGTGAAAATGCCATCAAAATTTTTAAACCACTTCCTTTTAAAAGTACCATCCACAGAAAGAATCATGATCTTGCAAACAATATCTCACATAGCATTCATATCAGAAAATTTCACAGCAGCACCAAACGCACCTAAAAACATAGAGGCATTAGCAGCCGAAGTGTTCTTGAACTCCAACCACTTAGCTCCATTGGCATTCTTGATGTCAAATTTCCAATAATCCCTGGTGGCCTGTTTGTGCAACAAAGAAAGCTGCACATCCAACAATCCACCTATACTCACAGACACAGAAACAGCCCTATGATCAGTATCAAAAAAGTCATCAACACCAGCCACACTACGATCCACAACCACATTAATTAAATTAGAAGAGACAAAAACATAGTCAATTGTTTTGACAACACCACAAAAATTGCACCAAGTCAGAGACTTCACAAACGAACTCTCACTCAAAGAGTTGACTAGACCCAAATCGAAACACTTTTTGAAACTGGCACATTTGTGAAAACCATCCTCATTGAAATCACCACCAAGAATGACAAAGGAAGATTCATTCACCGCTTTAGCAATGAAAGAGTTAATATCACCAGCTTGAGAGAAATGAACCACTGAGAAAGTGCCAGCATACAGCCCCAGAATCAATACAGAAAGCTTGTTCTTAAAAAGCAGCCTTACCAACAAAAGCCAACCAGACACCTCCAAGACCTTGCACACATGTCTTGCCAAAGAAGAGTTCAAAATAATAGCAACACCAGATTCCATGTGACAAGAATTCAGACCAGAAGTAAAAACATAAACACTATTAAACCTATCAGCAATCCAAGAGTAAACCTTTCTCTGCAACTTTGTTTCAGTGACAATAGAGACCAGATTGTTCATATCCTTATGCCAATAAACAATGTCTGCCTGCTTTGCACAATTGTTCATACCTCTGACATTGCATGTTGCAATTTTCCAAATTAAATGAGTCATTGAGAAACTGTGGGAGCTGACAAACCCAAACCAGAGCACAGAAAATTCAATTTATCTAAAACTGAACCAACTGAAGCCTCCAAAGTGACCAATTTTGTCTTCAAACTGCCCACCTTGGTAGTAAGAACCTTGGAACTACTAGCACTGAGATCAACAACAGCATCATCAGTAATAGGGGAGGTAACATCAGAAAAACCCAAAGCATTGTCCACAATTATATTTGAATTCACCCCAGAACCCAAAGCTGCAGAAGCAACAGGAGAGGAGGCCAGAAAAGAAGAAACTGCAGGAACCATACCAAAGGAATCCAACCTAACCAGGATGCCAGAAACACGGTTAGCCAAAAGCTCCAAAGAGCACTCCAAAACTGCCAAATGATCATCCAAATGGGAAACAACAAGAGGATCAGAGACAGCTAAAGGAGGAACCAGACCAGAATGCAAACCAGAACCAGAAGAACCAGAAGGAAATGCACAAGAGGGGGTGCCACTAGCAACTTGAGCCCATGTCTTGCCACCAAACAAAACCAGACAGACAATAGGAGCCGATTTTTTCTTATATATACCAGCCAAATGAACCCGATCATGATCAGAAACCACTCTCTTCTTATGAATACCAGAACTTTCATCCACAGAACAGTTGACAGTGATATGACCAAATTGTTCACATTTGGTACAACTAGCCAAAACAAGACTAGCCCAATGCAAACTAACACCCTTGAAAATTGGAATGATATAAACAGCAGCCAATCTGGCAGCTTCATTTTTAAAACTAATAATTGCACACCAATCATGAACATATGAACTAGGATTGCGGCCAATGAAACAAGTCTTCCCACCATATGATATCAACAAATCAGACAAATCATAAGCAGAAGTACTCACAGACAAAGTATAAAGCATAGCCCGATGTCAATCCCTAGATACCCACATTTGTTTATCACAAACAGCCAGTGCTACGCAAACTGAATTCTTTCCCACAAGAACAGACCACTTAGAAGCGACCAAACTGGTAACTTCTGATGACTCAAATTCAATCTGGGCCTTTTGTCAAAGACCAATCAATTGCATCCTGATGGAAACAATCTTGCCAAATTTAGAAAAAACTGATTCCACAGTCACTTTTGGAAGATCTACTGGGATTTCCTTAATGACCACTTCCCAATTTAAACGAATGTTTGTTTTTTTGAAATTACTATTAACAACAATTTTCTCACGGACTGCTATTTCCCTGGCCTTAATCAAACTAGACTCATTTGTGAAAGTTGAACAAATAACACCAAGAAATTTTGAGAGAGTTGAAGCTCCTTCAAAACCATCAATTTTGTAAAAAATCTTTTTGATTGAAATGAGCTTATTATTATTAGTTCTGTCAGGAACAGCTGACAAATTCACATCCAAAGCAAACGATTTCACTGGCCTGAAACTACGACTCTCGAGAACACATAATTTAGAAGAAGGCAGCTGATTGGATTCATTGACTTTAGAAAATGACAACACGGAATTGTCGTTGTCTTTGTTCATAGTAGCAAATAGAAACGCCTTAAGAGGTTGTTCCAATACATACATCCGAGTGTGAGTTCTATGCAGTGTAGTCTCGTCCATTTTGTCATCCCCATCTGAATCAATGTAGCTTGTCTCCTTGGCAACTAAGTTCTCCAAATTCTCAACATCTAAAAGACCACTTACACTGCCAGAAATGCTACCCACTCTGCTTCCCCAGGACACTGCCGGCTTACCATTATTACCACCCAAGTTTTTTAAACATAGAAGACCAGCAGACAACTCAACTGAAATGCCAGCTGTAGGCTTTTTAGGCTTTTTGTAGAATACACCACGGGCGTAGACCATATCAACATGCTTGTTTTTAGCACTCTGGCGGGTCCCCAAACCAGCCAAACCTGAACCAGAACCACCAGCAGACAAGCCCACCAGTTCCATCACAACAAATAAAGGTAAGTTAGAAGAAATAGTTAACAGAGACTAAGGTAAGAGAGAAAAAGAAAAAGCAATTTCTTCAAAATTATCTTTTGCTTTTATTGTGGTTAGGAGATTGACGAAAGAAAAGATTTTTTTTTGTTTTTTAATTTAATACTTATTTTTATATTTAGATTTGTAATATGTAATTTTAAATTAGTATATTTTAATAATTATTTTATTGTTTATAAAAATTTTATATAGTTTTTTCTAAATAAAATTTATTTAATAATATTTAATTAATTAATATTAATAATATTAAATCTGTTATTTAAAAAAATTATTCTTTGTTTCTTTAATTTTATAACCATAACCAAAACAAAAAATAAAAAAACTATAATTAATAATTTTTTTTGGTATTTCATAAAGTTTTAATTAAAAAAATTTTCTCTGTTATAAAAACAGCTAAACAAAATATTTTGGAAGCTTTTTTCTTAACTAATAATAATAAAAAACTGCTTTTGATAATTGTTAAAACATTTTTCTTATTTTTGTCTGGTTTTTTACTGGTCAAAGTTCTTTTAAAAAACACATTTAAGTTAATTTTAATATTGTTTTTACTTTTTTTAAAAGCCTAAAAGTTTTCAATAACAAATTAGTTAACAAGCTGGTTTTTTTATTATAGTTTCTATATCTGGTGCTTTTAGTATTATCTCTTTAAAAATAATAATTAAAAAAACCAAAGTTTTAAAAAAGCAAAAATAGCTGTTTATTTCTGTTATTATTACACTAAACTTCTTTGTAATTTTAAATAAAATTTCTATTATATTATCTAATTTATTACTCAAGATAAGCCAAGATTAATTACTGGCTGTATTATTAAATATGATGCTTTTTGGCAGATTATCACCAGTTTTAAAAACAAAACAATAGTCTTCTGTTAAATTATTTGTTCTTGAAAATTGGGCTAATCAAATAGAAACTGAATTATTCTTTTTGTTGGTTTTTAATACTGCTGTTGATAATATTTAAAAAATTATTTCTAGTTGTTAAAAATTTATTGGATAAGTGGTATTTATTCTGGTACTTAATACTACTTTTAAGATTAAATTGGCTTATATTAAGACTGTTTTTTAGTCTGTACATGATTTTTTAGATGTAAAATCAGTATTAAAAAACAATATAAAGCTTTTTTATATGGAGTTTACTTTTCAAAAGTTTTTAAAAACTGGTTTTTTGGTTGAGCTTACAAGTTTTGTTTGTCTGGCCACTTTTAAATTGCCAAATATTTGGTGGCTTTTGAATTTGGTTCTTTTTTTGCTATTATTGTTTTGTATAATATGCTGTTGAATATATTTGCTGCCAATATTAAAATATTATTTAGTGTTTTTAGTAAGATTGTCTGTGTTGTAGTGAAATTTACTGGTGTTTAACAATATGTTGTTGTTTATTTTAAAAAGCTAAATGCTGTTGTATTTACTTTGAATTATTAGTTAGTATTAATAAGCAAGAATAGTATTAAAATTTTCTTTTTAATTAATCAAAATAAGACTATTTTGTCTTATAATAAATTTAAACTTAAGTTGATTAATTTTTTTTTTAATTGTACTGTTGTTGAGATTAATAATATAATCTCTTAAGTTGGTGATCAAACTTGTTTTATTTTCTGCTTTTTTGATTTTGGTCAATATTTTTGGTTTGTACTAATTATGTTTAAATCTTAAAGTGATTTAAATACTACAGTAATTAAGACTAGTACACTAAAAAAATGCTATATTTGATAGAAAACTTTTAATTGTAAATGCTATTTTAGATATTAAAAAGTAAGCCATCTAGTTATAAACTGTAAAATGTTTTTACCTTTTTCTTCTAAAAGTCTCAAAATACTCAAGATGTTTACACTATGTTTTATGAATATTAAGTTTTATGTTAAAGCTTCTGGTTTTTTGAGTTCTCTTGAATTTTCATCTTTGATAACTTTATCTTTTTTTTGTAATTGTTGGTAACTCTTTAGTGTTTTTTTGATTAACTTCTTTAAAATCTGATTTGGCCAAACTATTTGTATTGGTTAAGTTAATTGTTAAGTCTGTTGGCTTTTTAGTTATTATATTTGAACAATTTATTAAGAATAATTTGGTTTTAAGCAGTATTTTTAATCTCAAAATTAATAAACTTATAATTTATTTGGATTTTTTTAGCAAAATTGTTGGTAAGTTGGAAAAAAAAGTGCTGTATAGATAATATTAATATATCTGTAATTTAAATTTTTTAGTTGGTATTGATAATAACATATTTTTTAACTTGATGTTCTTTTGAGAACATAAATTTAATAGTATTAAAATTAATCTTTTAAAAATGACTAAATGACTGATTTAATTAGTCTCTTATAGTATTAAATTATTTGATGTAGTTCAAAAAATATTAACTTTGAATAAGTTTATTTTTGTTGTATTATTATAATATAATCTAAACTGGTTTAAATAGCTAGTTATATATAGAAAATTTATAAACTACATTTAGTTTTGGAATATTTAGTTTGTTTTTAATTTCTAGATAATAATTACACTATACTTGTTAAATCTTAATAATAATAAAAAAGTTAAAAAAATACAATAATATTATCAAAACCAATTTTAAATTAATACTTTTATTTTAAATTAAATTTTTTAAAATTTAAAAGTTTTTATTTTTTAAAAATATTTAAACTATTATTTTTATTTTTTTTGTTAAAAATTGTTTTATATAATATATATTTAAGTTTTTAATATATATATATATTAAAATATTTGGTTTTATTTGGTATTTTTATATTAAAATATTAATTTTAAACTTAAAAAGCATATTAATAATAATTATTTTTATTTTAACTTGAAATTTTTTTTAATTTATATTAATTAAATAATAATTTTTAAATTGTTTTTTATTTTTATAAAATTAATTAACAGATTTTTGAAAAAAATAAATATTTAAAAATTTTAAATTACTTTTTTTTTAATTTTATAATAATTAGAACAAAAAGTAAAAAAGTTTTAAATATTACTTTTTTTATAGTAACTAATAAAATTTTAACAAAAAAAAGTTTTTTTGTTATTAAAGCAATTAAATAAAATATTTTAATAATATTTAAAAAAAATATTAATTATAATAAACTGTTTTTAACAGTATTACAGTTCAAAAATTTAGCAAAAAAAATATAAATTATCTAATCATAATATAACATAGTAATAATCTTAAAAAAATAACAATTAATATAATAACAAGTACTAGCTTATAATAGTGATCAATACCAACTGATAATAATAACAAACACCAGATTAAAATATCAAAAAAATATTACAATGTGTTTTTTTGTAAAACTACAAATATATATATATATAGTAATTTTAATATTAAAAAAAATAACAAGTTATCAAACAATTTATTTAACAATTTTACTTTAATTATCTTTTTAGTCTTTATTTTTAAAATAAATATCCACAAAGATTTTTAAATAAAAACAAATCAAAAAGAATATTAAAAATTAAATTATTATAACTTAAAGTATTAAGAAATTTACTTATATTATTTATTAAATAAAACTATTATTTATTAGCTAAATCTCTTGAAAAAATAATTTTTAATCAAAATTATTTATATTTTTATTAATTCATAAAAGCTTTATTATAAAAATTAAAAAAAAGACTAAAGACTATTAATATTTTATGTTTTTAAATTAAAAAAACACATTAGACAATTACAAAAATAGTCTTAAAAAGAATCTTAAATAGTAAGTAGATTTTACTTTAGTTTCTAAAAAAAGTGTATAAACATATACAACAATTAAAATTGAGAAATAATTTACATTACAACATCAAAAAAAAGCTTTTAGTATAAATATTAATATTATTACACAAATAGAAATAAGAAATTCACAAAAGATTAATTGTAATTAAAACAAAATATTTGCAATTAAAATAACAAAAAAAACCATTTTATAATAATAATTTTTAAAGTATTTTTTTTACTTTTGGCTAATGGTTTTTTTTTAATAAAAATTTTTTTTAAGAAATATATTTAAATTAATTTTAATGTTATTTCTACTCTTTCTAAGAATCTTAAAATTTTAATAATAAATTAATTAACAAACTAATTTTTTGTTTTTATTACTATTACTACTATTTTATAAATAACTAAAAAAACCAAAAACTCAAAAAAACAGCAATAGTTACTTATATTTATTATTGTTATATTAAATTTTTTTGTGGTTTTAAATAAAATCTTAAAAAAAATCTTTTTAATAGCAACTAATTTTCTTTTTAATATAAACAGCAACAATAATAACACATTTTTCAAGATAAATTAAGATTAATTATTAATTGTGTTGTCAAATATGATGTTTTTTAGCAAATTATTATTAGTTTTAAAAACAAAGCAACTTATTAAGTTATTTGATTTTAAAAATTGAATTAATTAAATAAAAATTAAATCAACATTTTTTTTTTGTTTTCTAATACTGTTTTTAGTAATATCTGAAAAATAATTTTCAGTTATTAAAGATTTTTTAGATAAGTGGTTTTTATTCTAATATTTATATTATTTTTAAAATCAAATTAACTTTTATTAATTTTTTGTTTTATTTGTTATTTGGTTTTATTAAATTTAAATCTGTTTTAAAAGATAATATTAAGCTATTTTGTATAGATTTTGCTTTTAAAGCTTTTTTGATTACTATTCTTAAAATTTTTATTAATGAATTTATTTTAATTACACTTAAAATTACAAAATATTCAATAGTAGCTTTTGGTTTTTTTTTTATCTTTGTTGTATTTCATAATATTTTGCTTGACATATCTTTTAATAATATTAAAAATGTTTTTAATATTTTAATATTATTATTTTAATAAAATTAAAGTTTGTTGACTTGTGACAATATATTATTATTAATTTTAAAAACTTTTTTTTTGCTGTTACTGCTTTTAATAACTGGTTTGTATTAGTTAAAAAAGATAATATTAGAATTTTTATTTTATTTAATTAAAGAAAAATTATTACTTTAAAAGATATTTTTAAGATCAAATTAGTTAATTTTTTTTTAGTTGCATTGTTTTTGAAATTAGTAATTTGATTTTTTAAGTTAATAATTATATTTGCTTTTTTTTTTGCTCTTTTGATTCTTATTATTGTTAATATTTTGTTATTATTATATTTAATTTTTATAAATTTTTGAATTTTATTTTTGTTAAAATTAATACTTTGTACAATATTATATCTGATAGAAAATCTTTAAGTATTATTGTTGCTATAATTATTAAAGTTTGAATTATTTATTTACTAATTATAAAGTATTATTATCTCTTCTTTTTAAGTTATTTATTAAGTTTATTGTTAATTTTAAGTCTTTTATTTTGGTTTTTGTTGGTAAAAAATTCTATATTAAGACTTTTATTTCTTTGGTTTTTTTTTGGTTATTTCTGTAACTGTTTTTGTTGTTGATTTTGTAATTAAATTAAGATTGAATTTTTTAAAATTTCAGATTTTAGATTTGGCTTTTTAATTAAGTTTGTTGTTATACTAATTAATATTTTGATAATATTAATTACTATTTTTTTAAATGCTTTTTTTGTTTTTGGTAATATTATAGATTAGTTTTTTATAAATATAATATTAGTTAAAACTAAATATAATTTTAATATTAATTTTATAGAAAAATGTAATATTAATCTACTTAATAATAATTTTTATACTAAGTTAATTATTTTTTAAGAATATTAATCTAATTTTATCAAATTTGATATTAATACAATTATTGTATAATTAAGTAGTTTTGTTAAAAATAATAATATACTAATTAGTATTATAAGTAAGATATTTTTTTAAAATAAATTTTTTTTTATAATAATATTTTAATTAGCTTAAATAATTGATTATATATAGAAAGTACATGATTTATATATAGTTTAAATTACTTAATTTAATATATTGTATTAGATTGTGTTTGAGTCTTACTTATTAAATAAATAAATAAAAAAAGTTTGAATTTTATTTTAATATATATAAATAATAAACTTTTATTTAAAAATTTATCCAATAAATTTTTTGTATTTATAAATGGTATTATTATAATTATTTTATTTTTTATTTATATTTATATAAATATTTTAATAATATAAAAAAACAAATAATAAATAATCTTTTTTGAAAAATTTTTAAACAAATTTATTTTGAATTTTTTTTATTATTCTGTTTTAAAATTTACATTTTTTATTAATAAAATAAAATTAAATATAATATTTAATAATAAATTACAAAATTATATATATATTATTTATTTAATATTGTTTTTTTGAATGTTATATTATCAAAAAACAAATATTATATTAGTTTTTTATATTTGGTTTATTTAATTTGTTAAAAACATAATTTAAATATTAATAAAATTTACTTAATTTAATTATATTAATAATTTAATTATATTTTTTATTTTAGCATTTTTTATTTTTTAATTAATAAAAATAGCAATAGTTTTTATTATTAATAGTAATATTATTGATAAAAAAAACCAATTAATTAAGTTTAAAATATTTTATATAATAATATAACTATTATTTATTAAATAATATTATGTATAAAAATATATATATTATTATTTATGTTTTAATATTAATTATTTAATTATTATTTAACAAACTTTTATTTTATTAATAATTTATATAATTTACAAATATAATTAAATTATATATAAGAATTTAAAATTAAGAATATATAAATATTTTTAAACTTTTAACTTAAATTAAAACTTTTTTTAAAAAAGCAAACAAATTAAGTTACCAAAAAAGTTACAATGTATAATTACAATAAAAATTACAATAGATATTTAATTATTTTTTAATACTTAAAACATTTTTAATAACAATATATGTATATATATTGTATTTATAACAAAGTTTTCAATTTAATTAATATTTACAAATTAAAACTTGATTAATTATTTTTAATAAATTTTATAAAAAACTATTAAAATTTATATTTAAATCTAAATTAATTGTAATTATTAAATATATTAATATTAATATAAAAGCTTTTATTTTTATTTTTCAGTTAAATATTAACATATTAAATTAAGAAATTAACAATTAGCAGAAAACAAATCATTTGTAATTTGAAAAAATAAAATAAAACTTTACAATAAAAATATTTTCAATTCATGTAATAAAAGCAAACTTTTCATTCAGACATCAATTGGTTCCAATTTTATATCAATTCAAAACTTCCAGATTCCTAAGTCAGATTTATTTCATGTAGCTTTTCTACATAGGACGAGATTTTCGTCGAACAAAGATAGTCTTGGAAAATTATATGAATCGTATTTTTAACAAATATCGAATCATTCCAGTAATCCGAGAGCACAAAAATGAAAGATACCGTTGTTGGAATTTATGCAAATTTTAAGAAATTAGGATCCGTTCTTTCGTGGATTCAATCTATAGCTTCATCGAAGTTTCATAAATATGAGGTAACAAGCCTATTTTCGCAAAACAAAATTCAAATTTAGTATTAATTGACTTTTAAATAGATAATCGAATATATAAAAAAACCTACGTGAACAATTGGTAAATGATCTACATTTCCTCCATCGGCTATAGCTTTTTCATCGACGTATTCTTCATATGAACAGATTTTTCTTTTATCTTTAGCGTGTCCTTCGGGAACAGTGATAACTAGCTCCTTTAACGGCATCACATCTCCACCCACCGCACGATTAATATCTTCCATAAATATCATGCTCAAAGGCCATAGTTTACCTTCTGGGCTCCTAAAATCTTGGGCACCGACTATTAAGAAGCCAGAGGGAGGAAGATTATTGTGTGCTTCACGGGCTAAATGGGTAATTGCGGTTCGATAGGCTGGGATGTTTTCGACATTAAGTGTTCCATTTGGAATATGGGGTACCACAATAAGTGCTGTAGGTGTAGGTGGAGGCAATGGTTTACTAGCAAGAAGTTTCTCAACATGTGAAATATCATCCGATGATTCACTTAGATCAGAGATGAGACCCTAAGAGTAATTAATTCAGGAATTGGGCTTATTAAGAGAATATTCATGAAATAGGCAGAATAGAAATAAAAAAAAACTTGCCAAAGAAAGAAGCATTTTCTGATTTTCTTGTATTCTTTTCTGCCTTATTTTCTCATACTCTGACAATCCATCCAATTCACTATCTAGTGTCTCTGAGTTAAAGCAATAAAAAAGAGATTATCTCAAGTGCATATATAAAGAATACTGAAGGTAATCACAACAAACCTTCATCTTCTTTTAATTTAACATCCTGTTTATGATTGGTTTTCTAAAAGAAAAAACAGATTAAGAGCCGTGAGAAGAAATGATTTGATGAAAAGAGTTGTTTAAATAAAATTTTTACCAATAGAGCATTGAAATTTAATTTAATTTCTTCCCAATTGGCCAAGTCTCTACCAAAACGTTCAACCTGCACAAAATTCAAATGAGCGAATTATAGATGGTTATTCATTGTTAAGTCGTTAATGTCGTACCATTCTTGATGTACATAACAGCACAAAATCATGACGTGGGGAAGGCTTAAAAGTCCAAGTAGTTCCCATGACAACACTCTTTCGTGCAATGGGAACTGTGGGTATTTCACGCCAGGTGCGAGAAAAAGTCACATTTTCTTGAATGGTTGAATGATCTGAGGAAGAGAAATATTGTTGAGTAATAACAAGATTTGTCTATATCTTAGAAAAACGAAAATTTAAAATACCAGGTGTCAACATCATTGAGTCATTATTTCTCAAATCTACTTTTTTCAATGTGGCAATAAACTCATGCGTAAACATTAAAAAGTCGTATTGTACACATAAATACGTCCCTAAACCAAAGGCCTGGCAGTATCTTTGCCTTTTCACTATCTGAACACAGAAAGGTTGACTTAGATTATTAAACTATTCCATCTTCAATATAAAACATAGCCTGGAGAATTACTTACTAGTTCCTCAAGTTCGAAACCACGATCCATGTATTGACGAATCAACTGAAAGCTGACTGGAACATAGAAACATTGTTCGCGATTGTCACCAATCCCTAGTGTGACTCTCTTTCCAGGTTTTAGTAGCCTTTAGAGTTTATAAATGAAATGATTTTCGTTATTGATTGAGCAAAGGCTCAAAGGCTAAAAATATAATACCTCCAAGATTCATCAACCACTTTGGACATTTCCATATTAAATTCCGCCGAGTTTGCAAACCGCGATAAATCTCCGTCGATGTGGGTTGAATACTCAACACTGATTTAATAAAGAGGAGTAATAGGTCAAAAACGAGAAACAACGAACAGACCTATCTATTCTACTAACCAATTTTTATATGGGGGATGGCTCAAAATGTGATCAAAGGACTCATCTTCGAATAGCCTTCCACTCAGTTGCCGGGAATCAGCTTGTAAAATGATGGGCCGATGTTCAGCTGTGGTACCACGACCAGGTGGAATTGCGAAAGAACAATTACGTTGTGATAAAGCGACAGCTGCCTATATTCGGATGAAAATTTTACATTTTGCCTCTAATTAATTCACCCCATGCTATTATAAACATACCGGATTTATATCTACTCCAACGCCTCTGTTAAACAGTCCAAAGGATATATTATCAGATGAAAAATCGAAAGAATATAGCAAGCTAAATGAAGTTTACCTTCGAGAGAGCAAAAAACATTCAATCGCGTCGGTTCCTGATAATTATAAATTTAAGTTCTTTTATATCTACACCTACTACAGTTAACATGTGAGCTAACGAACCTCTGCCAAGAAAATTGGAAAGAATCCTTTCATTCTTTTTGGTATAACGAAGTAATGCTCTAAAATAAAAAATTAATTTTCGTAATTAATATAGTAAATGATTCGAATTTTTCCTTTAAAAAATCATACCTGCGGACAGTTTGTGGTAACCATGTGCCATGATAATCCGTACCGCTATGAGTAGCCCCTTATTTCCAAGGTAAAGTTGAAATTAGCAAGTAGAAATAAATTTATCAAAAATAATTGCAACTAACATCGAGGTGCTCGCCCCGGAATATCAAAATATGAACTGTCAAATGGCAATGAAAATAATTGATTCTCAGCAGGTTCATAGCTGTCTAAATAGAGCGCTTGGGATTGTGAATAGTCAAATTTCACACCAGAGACCGAAGTTCTTGTCAGATATGGTGTATGAGTATAATCCTCGATGGAAGCGACGTATTTTTCTTTTCCGAATTGCGACTCATCTGTAGGATTGTTTACAAGTGCAAGTTCAAAGCAGTCTTCACACATTAAAACACCATTGTAACCTGTCGAAAAGTAAAATTCCGCTTTTTGTTATTGATGTGAAAGGTATTTTAAGAAACCTAATCTTTGATCCGTAGCTAAAAAGGGAGTCGATTAGATACCTTTTCTCCATCGAGATGACTCTTCTGACCAACAGTAAGAACACTGAACTTGTGACCCATTTTCTCGCTTCTTGAATGTGCTTTTCGGTTTTCTTCGGGATGCTTGAAACGAGGAGTTGTTGAAAAAACATTATAACAGCAATTGCACTTCGTTAATATGATCTTAAGATATTTGATCATGCATACCATTCTCAGATTTGGCCTTCTCTTTATTTAAAGTGATAGCGGCTCTTTTTGAAGATTCCTCTTCCTGAATTTTGCGTAAAGCTATAACATATACCAAAGGGATGAGATACTTAAGTTTTTTTTTGAAAAAGTGAATCATTGGGAAAATACGGACATGTTTCCCGAAACTCATCTTTAGAATGTTCATGTTCATCTGGAAAACATTCTGGAAAGCACTTTGGATAGGATACAAATTGAAAGTCAATTAAATAGGTCAGTTCATCGTAATCCATGAATACAGCTGGATTTTTACCTTGGAACACAAATCAAAGGTAGTGAAGAATTTTTCAGCACAAGGAGAGCAGGACCACCATGCTTCTTCCTCCTGCAACTCAGCAGAACAAACATCACATCTAAAACATTCATTATATTCTTCTGAAAAGAAGTTTGATATGAGATTCATGGTAATACTTAAAGATAAACGAGGAATATGAATTTAAGAAATAGCCGTACCTATTTTATTGTGAATCGCCTCATGACTAGGACAATAGAAAATAACCCCAATTTCAAAATGGGAAAGAGGTTTACCAGTACATGCCAGATGGAAGCTGCGGTTACATTTAGGTTCAAAACAACCAATCGTTGCCCCCCGCTCTTTACATTTTCCACATTTCTTGAATGATTAATTGTATTTCAATTAGCCTTATACGTTTTTGATAAATGGAATAATCAATAACCTACCATACTTCTGCCTCGTCTCCAAGCAATTGTCACATTGTACCATTCGTTATTTTTAGTTTGGACAACTTCTGGGGAATATTTCGCGCACGCATAATGGGCCCAGAATATTTTTTTTCTTTCACCGTGACGTGAAGCGGCAGACGAAGCAAAAGGGTGAGGCCCGATAAAGCCACCAAGACGTTCATTTTCATCGTCATTGCAAAACCCACAAATTTTTCGTGCGCTCCACGCTTTTAAATACAAATATCCCATATCACTTTCTGGAGGTACTAATTCATTCAATAATTTGCTGTTTTTATCCTTGAATGTTGTGTCAAATTCATCTTTCTCAAAGGTCGAAATAAGTTCGCCTTTAGAAGATAAATTGGGTACCCCATCACCAAGAACAGATTGCACAGCGAATGAGCAACGTGGATGTTGATGATCTTCAGGAAAGTTATGAGCAAAACACCTTACAAAAAAATTAATGTATGAGAGCTAAGAAATTCATTTTTTTAAATAATAAATAACAAAATAGTGCATGTCGCAGACTTTACCAGATACATAACTCAAAACTCTTATAATCATTTCCTTCTGAAGGAGATTCACAATATGTACAATAATATCTAAGTTAATAAATAAGAGAAGTTAATCATTTTTGTACAGAAGGTTTTAGTTTGGGCAAAATTATATTTATGATTGAAAAATCATTGGAGTAATTGAGATCTACCTATATTGCTTGATAATAACGTTACATTGGTTACAATATATAAACCAATTGCCCCTGTCTATACAATTTTAAAAGGTAGAAATATTGATAAATATAATGATACTTGTGTCAAAATTCAAGTGTATGATTAAACTCGTAAATTTATACCTGAGTCATTTCCATAAACTTTACCGTCTATAACGTATTCAATATTACTGGCGATTTCATCGAATTTAGAATTCTTCTTGGTTTTTTTTGTCCTATTAGCTGCGGATAACAAGGATTCTAATTCATCACTTTCAGCACTGGTAGCACCCTCAACGTATCCACCCCGCAAGCGCTGACTATTCATGTCAATCCATTCATCGTAAACAGAGGAGGAATTGTCATAATGGATCAAAACTCGATAGCCTTTAGCTTCCACGACTCTAGCTGAATGCCATTCTTTAAATGCATCACGTGCCTCTACTTTGGCTCCTGCTCTAAAACGAGCCTTCAACTCGTGTAGGTCTGTCGAAGTATCTTCATCAAACCGATTTTTGGATTTACCTTCACGTACAGCTTGACGAGAACTACGCCTGACATATAATTCTCGCCAATCAAAGGTACTGGAATACTCTAACGTAGATTGTCGACTCTTAGTATCCGAATCATCAGAAGAACCTTCGACTGGCTCATAATTTTGAAGACTGAATCTCGGTTTTGTTCTTGGGGGGTTTCTACCTTTATGATGCAAAGGTGATTTTATTTTTTCACGTAAAGCTTTACCTCGGCTTTTGGGAGCGATTATTAAATAGTCATCTTCAACCATTTCAGAATCGCTTGAATCGGTTTGATATTGAGGCTCTTCAATATCTAGCTGCGCGCCTCTTTGAGAATCTAATATTTCTTCCAAAGTCATTTCACGCAATCTAGAACTTTCGGCTGGTATCCATTCATCAAATTTAGCGTCCCATCCATCATAGTGAACACGAATCCTGCTGTTTTGAATATCCATCATCATTCCAGTATACCAATTCCCATCAAGGCACAAGACTTTGACTCGTTTATAAAGTTCAAAGCCGTATTGGCCACCTCTTCGAGACCGGCTTCCTAAATCATCTCCGAAAAGGCTTCGACAATAAGAGCAGAGTTCAAGGCTTCCCACTCGTTGAACATTCAAGTGCAATACATTGCAAGATTCACAAACTTTCTGAACAAGTTTCGGGTGCTTTTTTGAAAAATATAAGGATTCATCATCCTCTATATTTGAAGTTTTTCTCCTAACTTTAAGAACTCCTTTATTACGGCGTTGAGGCTCAGTTTCACTAAGGCTTGTTGATTGCTTACTAATACTGAGAGTATCAAATTGAATATTCTCTACACTATTGGATAAAGAATTGTTGATATTGTGTTTATTGGAACTGCTGGATTTTTTGCTAATTTGTTTTCTTTTTGATTTGCCTTTGTCAACCTCTTTATTAGCCTCTTTATCCATCCCAACATCATAGACTTCAGCATTTGTTTCTAGCTGACTCCTAGAATTTTCCTGATTATTATACATTTTCTGAATATTATTGTCATGAATAGACATTCTTAACCTCTGGCTATCGACCCGTAACCATTCATCATATTCTTGCCCCCATCCATCATAATGAACTTTCACTTTAGTTTTCTCAACTTTGACAATTTTCCCAGGGTACCACAACTTGTCAAAACTAAGAACTTCAACCTTATGGTTTAATTCATAGCTGTGAGACATTGATTTAACTCTGGTCAATTCGGGGGCAAAGAGAGGTATACATTTAGGGCATAACTGAAATGCACCTATTTTTTCAATATTTTCGTGAGCCTTATTGCAAGATTCGCAATTCTTCGTAGTGGGGACCCTTTGTTGTTCGTTTGACTTTTTTCGAATACTTAAGGTGTTTACCGCAAGTTGTGAGTTTTTTATCTGGTTATTTCTCGGATTTGAGGATTCTTTCTTTTTAATTTGCGAAGCCTTTTCGACAACTTCGATCCCTCTGTCTAAATTTGACGTTGAATCTGTATTTTCAGAAGCTGAAGAATCCAAGTCTGAAAGTGAAGTTAAATCACTACCGTCACTATCCATAAAATCGAAAACTGAGGATGAAATTATTTTTGAAGTAATAATCTCTGGCTGATCAGGCTTCTTTATTTCTGGCTTTAAGGAGATTTCTAATATATCCAACTCTGGAGGCGTTTGTGGTTTTTCATCAAGTTCTTTTGGCTTGAAATTCTCGCTAAGGCCAAGTTTAAAAACCTTTCCACTATCCTCCTTAGAAATAAATAGGGTGCTCTTTGAACATTTAAGATTATCAATGGGATATGATTCATTATGATTGCCCTCTATATCACCTATTTGCTGACTTCCTTCATCTGAACATACAGCCTTAATCCTATCATCTTCGATGCCCATTGATATGTTAATTTTCCTCAATTTAAATTCTCCCGCCTCAAATGAATCTTCGACTGAAATTTGACTTATTTCCACTTTGTCATCTTCTCCAGAGACAGAAGTTTCATCATGCAAAAAATGAAAAGATGGACGGATATTTATATTTTGTTGTATACTAGTCGAGGGATTTGTTACAATATCCTCAACACTCGGTGTTTTCATAAGGACATCCAAAGGCTTGCTTGGAAGATCTGGATAATCAGGAGCAAAATTTTGTTGAGGATTTTCCAATCTAACTTGCTTCATGAACATAGGAAAACCTAGTATTTCGACACTAGGACCATCATCAATTTTCATTGAGCAGATTTTGATATTCGAGTCTACAATGATTGGTGGTTGGGAAAAAGTGGGATTTTGGGATGCCCGGAAAAAAAGGGGTTCGTTTAATTCACAAAGTTTTTTCACATGATAGCTTGTTCCAGATCCAAGGCTTTGAACGGGTAGCAAAGGCTCGTCAGTTCTTTGTTCATCTGGATGTGTTGACCCAAACATTACTGTATTTCCCTTATTATCTATATGACTTTCTACTTGATCTTCAGGTGAACCAATTTTAGGTGAATTTGATCTACCGTTATTTGACAAAAGCTCTTCTGTTTTGTTCTGATTTTTATTACTAGAGATCGTTAGTTGATCCGAATTAAAAAGTTTCTTTCGATGGTCTACTATTGGTCTGTCTTCTGGTAACTTTTTAGGTTCTGAGGATAAAACTTGCTCTTTATTCTTCTCTTCATCATAGATGACCATTTCCAACTTAATTCTCTACGAATGAAAGAGATGTGTTCGACTTGGACATATGGCATTTTAATCTCTAATAAAGAAAAATACAGCTTCAACATACCTTTTTGAATCCAAAATCTTGGTTTTGATTATCTTCCTGTATTTTGGTCCCAATATTGTTAGGTGTATAGCCTAGTTTTAAGCGGTCCACTCTAGTTCCAAGATTAATTTTGATGGTGTTACCCATCTTCTTTTGAGTGAACAGTTTGCGGTCATCTTTGAAATAGGATTTTTTCGGTTCTATTTCATTAGCAGTAAGGTGAGCATTAGAATGGACTAAAGTCCGCTTTTTCGTTTCTAATTTTGTTTTTTTCTCATCTGATTCCTTGGACATATGCTTTATAGTTTCATTTCTGGTTTTGGTATTCGCCAAACCAAGGCTACTCGAAGTAACATTCTTTTGATCAAATGCGATGTCATTTTGTGTATCCCGTATCGTTGGTTTCTTGAAATTAAAATTTGGATGTTGTAAAAACACAACAGTTTTAAAATAAAGAACATACTCATCCAATAGAACTATTTACCTTTGTGGAATAGAGAATGGGACCGGCCTCAATATACGGAGAGGGAGTTGGGGCTGGAGGAGTTTGATATCCAAAAATTGATTGTAGACCTTGTGCATTTGGATATTGATGATGCAGAAAAACCTGTCGTTGCTCACGTTCATGTGGTATATTATGAGAATCGTAAAGGAGAAACTGAGATAAATGACATCTTAGTGAATATATCATCACTGGAAATTTTCTTTTGGAAAATTTTAAAACGAAGATTAACCTGAGGATTTTGGGAAGAGTTTTGAATATCTTGACCTAACCAAGTAGGATGATTTTGAAACTCTATATTGGGCCAATTAGAAGCTTGTTGATAATTGTGGTTCGCTACCCCAGTGATCGGCGAATGGTTGGAATAAATATGGTTTTGAAACACGAATGATTGAAGCGAGCTTGGGGGATACATGTTTTGAGAATGAAAATATCCCGGTTTGTTTGTTTGGTAATTCTGTCCATTCCTATACAAATTGCCACGTTTCGGTTTTTGTTTCCGAAAATGATCGGTAATGGTAGTTTGATAATTATGATTACCACCTTGATTTCTATCGGAACTGTTAACAGTAAGCTCTTGCTGAAAACTTGGGAGGTCTCTAGATTGAAAATCTTGAGGGGCACCTGCTTGTAAAAAATTTTCGAGTATAATTAAATAGGAGAATAGAGGTATCATTGAAAAAGCGCCAAAAAATATTCTATCACTCTAAAACTATTGAGCAAAATAACAAAGTTAAAGCCAAATGAATAGTGTCCACCTTCACCTGTCCTAGCCGTTTGAGGCTGCCAGTTAAAAGTTGGTGAGTTTTGTGAGGGCCAGAGGGAATTATGAGAGGACTGCATTGCATTTGCTGGCCACACTCCGCGAATTTTTTGGGAGCCTTAAAAAGTTCAGACCTTGCGCATAGAAAGACTTTAAGACAGCGGTTTTGTTCTAAGTGTTCAGGAGAACATATATCAAGAAACTTACAGACAATCCTCAGAATTTTATGTTGCACGTCCCCGAGGAACCTTTTTAATTGGTAGAAATTTATGGCTCAGTTAATAGGCTATATTGTTAGTTACCGCTATTTTGAGCAAAGCTGCCAATTCGAAAAAGAAGAGAAAACAAATATGGAATAGTTACAAGAGGCCGAGAAATCCCAAGTTCAAGAGCAGGAACGAAGTTACTAGCACTCTAAAAATGTGCTTTGAAAACTCGTGGCGAATTGGAGGCAGCCATTATATCGTATGCAGACACATAAAAAAAATTGTTTGACGGAACATGACTGTTGTGCAACCGATTTTAACTTTTTTGAAGATTTTCCGTTGCGGCTAGAAGGGCTCAACGTAAAATTGGCCATAATAAAGGGTAAAAGACGACATTTTACTTTTATTTAAGAGTTGAGCGAGCGAAGCATTTCTTTCCTGCAAAACATTTTTATTGATGCAATGTCACACGTTTTCAACACCTAGTTAAGTAAATCTAGTTTTTGGTGTATCATTCCCAGATATTGGGGTTTACAGTTGCTTTTCCTGGACAAACAACGCAAGTACGTGCCCCAAGGTTTAACCGTTAAAACTGAACAGTGCATTTGTGATTAACCTTCACTGTTCGGGACAAATCAAAGATTTATTTTTATTTTTTGAATGATCAGCTATGGTCATCTTTAATGTAATCTATTTCCCAGGCAGTATAGAAATTGAGACAACATCGATCATTTCTGAGATTTTATCAGTGAAATCCAGATTTATTTGAATGAGAAGTTAGACCATTAATAATCAATAGTTAAACATTGTGAGGATTCAAAAAATGTTCTCGGGATTAAATTTTCATATTATTAACGCGAAGCTTAATGGCGAAAAGATAGAAAACCTAAAGGGTCAAATCGTTACTCTAGGAGGCAAAGTTTCTGATAATATTTACGATGCCGATGTATTTTTAACAGTTCTTAAATCCCCGGCGAGACTCACACGTTACGTTTCAGAAAAGGTTGAAAAACCAATAGTGTCTTTGGACTGGATTGAAGAATGGTTCGAAAAGATCATCAATTTGCTAAATAGACATGATTAAAAAGCTTCTTTTCACAAATTTTGGATGTTTAATTCTTCTTAGTATAGTTGCTAAGACAAGGTTGCCTTTTAACGGGCACCTATTAGCTAGCTTAAGAACAAACAGCAAAACGAATGATGCTGCGGAGTCAGAAATAACTGGCTCTCAAGGATCACAAAGACAATTGGACATTTATTCGGATGCCAGCAGTTTTGAAAGCGGGTAAGTACCATATTTTAGAAATATCAAGCTTGATTATATTTATCGCTTACGTTCGTAGCTTGTCGGCCGATTCTAATTTAACGGATGACGAAATTCTCGAACAAGCTGATGAAACTGCTGCTTTGGGTAATGGATAATACTATTGGAGATAGTCTCTTAAGCTTTGTGCTAAAATAGATATTCCCAGATTATAAGGTTCTTCACTAACTCTATTACCTTAGATCCCAGATTTCTTAACACAAAGTATGAATGTCTTCGCCCTACACCGCTCATTCCAAGATATAATCAATCCTTAATTGAGCTACTGGACATTTTAGCAAGAGACCGGGAAGTCAATGAAGAATCTCTTAATGCTTTGAGTTACCGTCATGCAATAGCTGCACTGAAGGTAAATTTCACATATTTATATTAAGATTTTAAACAGAAGTATGATATCAACTGATTTTTTGAATATTTTGGTTACAGGCATATCCAAAAGACATTGAAAGTGCCAAGGAAGCAAGAAAAATAAAAGGTTCCTCGAAATGCCTTCTTGCTCCACTTTTTCAAATGCACTAACATTTAAATATGCCTAGGGATTGGTCCGAAAATTAGTCTTCAAATTCAACTATTTTTAGAAACAGGTACAATTGAAGAAGCGCAGGAGATTCGTGTTTCTGAGAAATTTCAAGTTTTGGATACGTTTTCCCGTGTGTATGGTATGTGGACACTATCTGAAAAAACATAGCTTTCATTACCATCAGGGAAAAAAATTGATTTTCTATAGGTGTTGGGTTTAAAACGGCACAAGCTTGGTATCGCAAAGGTTATCGAACAATTGATGACTGTTTAAAGAATCCAAAATTGACTGAGAACCAAAGAGTTGGTCTAGATCTCTTTAAGGATTTTCAAAAAAAGTCTCGTTTTGAAAATTTATCGAAATAACTGCAGTTTTTTCAAATCTTTTGAAATCTAATTTTTAATAATATCTTAGGATGACGCGCCGAGATATTGAAGAAATTCTTGAAATTCTTGAAAAAGAGATTACAGCCATACACCCTGATTGTAAAATTACTCCTGTAGGAGGTTATCGACGTGGTAAAGAGTTTAACGGAGATGTTGATGTTATAATATCGCATTCTGACGAAAAAAAATCCGGAGAATTACTTGAAGAATTGACTGACCGATTATCAGCAAAAGGTATAAATTTTGTATCAAGATTAACAGAGAATTTTTCCGATTTTAATGTTTTTTTTTTACTTTCATAGGATTGTTAAAATATAAATTTTTTTATACCAAGTCAAGTACAGTTTCTAATCTCATATCTAGAAAGCATCATATGATGGACCGTCTAGATAAGGTAAGACTTGCTATTATTGCCTAATACTGATCAAGACGATTGCTATTTAAACAACTTCCTTTAATTATTAGTGCTTTTGTGCATTTTATCAGCCCAGCTCTAAAATTTTTCGGCAGTTAGATATAATTGTTGTCCCAAATATCCAATATCCCACTGCACTTCTGGGCTGGACAGGTTCTATTTTTTTTTATTTTTTTATTGATAAAGTTATCTTATAGTTTTTAAATTGTTCCTGTTCTTGAATTTCCTTCAGGATCCCGACAGTTTGAGCGTGCATTAAAATTATATGCATCAAAGGTCTTTTCGATTATAATTAGAGCAGTGAATACTTTTTTGAAATTTGCATAACGTAAGTTAACTCTTTTAGGAAAAGAACCGAGTTTTTGCATCCCATGGTCTTTTTACCAATACCAGGCCACGCAGGCGCATCTTTGTCTCAAGTGAAAGGGAAATTTTTGATATTTTACAGATTCCTTGGATAGAGCCTGAAATGCGAAATTGCTAATGAAATCTCCAGATTAAAAATTAAAATCCAAAAACATGGAAGAACGTTTTAGAATTATTGAGCAGAAATGACCACAACATTATATACACCCGATTTTTTGATAGTTTTTTTATCGATCAGATATAAGTTGTGTCCTCTTAATGGTTGTGGTACAAGCCCGAATTCTTAGAGTACTATTATTAGAATATTGGACAAATTGAGCTACACACATTGTCTGACACCACTGTTTTTTAAATGCCAAATAAGAACACTAGCAGTTATCAAATGACCTAAAAACAGGAATAAATATTTTCATTTAACCCTCTCTTAGATACTCTTCTATCAATGGACAAATATCAGGTTAGCTATGATCCATAACCTAGAGCTGCTTTTCATTTTTAAGCAGCTAAGCTCACATTCTGGAATGTTTCTTCATCGCTCGAAAGAAAATTGAAAAACTCGGAGAAGGTAACTGTGATTTATGTAAGTCGAAAGCTGTAGAAAAGTGCTCATAATACTCTTATGCATGGATTATATTTTTTAGGAACTTATGGGATCGTTTATAAAGCCCAAAATAGGGATACAAATGAGGTTGTTGCACTGAAACGAATACGACTTGACAACGAAGAAGAAGGGGTAGTTAAGCGATTGATTTACTATAAAAAAAGTTGATCTTTCAGTTTATCTGATCCTTGATATACTCAGAGAAGCTCGTTAAACATTATTTGAAAAAGGTTCCATGTACAGCCATTCGTGAAATATCTTTACTTAAAGAGTTAAAGCACCCTAATATTGTCAGGTATCACTTTTTAATTATTAAGTCCTTTTAAATCATATAAATGTCAAGATGCTTGATTTTTCAAATTATATTTCAGACTATATGATGTATTACATACGGAGAAAAAGCTGACATTAGTATTTGAATATTTGGATTCTGATTTGAAAAAATTCTTGGATACATACGGAGGAGATCTTGAAGTGCCGACAATCAAGGTACTTAGGAATTTAAAATTGCCAGTCATTATCCCTAAATTTCTAATTATATATTCTGAATGAATTTTCCCAGCAATTAATGTACCAACTTCTAAAAGGTATCGCATTTTGTCACGAACATCGGGTCCTACATAGGGTAATTTACTTTTCTTTTTAGCCAAATTTCCACAATACTATATACTTATCCAATTCTTGGCCATTAAATTTTAGGATTTAAAACCACAGAATTTGCTCATTAATAATAAGGTAATTTTGTCTGAAGATGAGGTTTATACACATAAAAAGGCACATTAATAAATTTTATGACACATAAGAAAGGTGAACTGAAATTAGCCGATTTTGGTTTAGCACGCGCTTTTGGAATCCCTGTACGAAGTTATTCCCATGAGGTTAGAGATAAAACAATGATACATCTTCAAAATACTTGATCTTTTTATTTAAGTTATAATCTTTGATAGGTAGTAACGTTGTGGTATCGTGCACCAGATGTTTTGATGGGATCAAGACAGTATAATACCTCAATTGATGTATGGTCTGCTGGATGTATATTTGCAGGTAAATAAATTTCATTTTCTATTGTAAAAATAAGTATTAATTATTGAGATATGTTTATTAAAATATGAGCTTTTAATTATAGAGATGGCCTCTGGTAGGCCATTATTTCCCGGAAGTTCAATCAAGGATCAACTCCTTCGAATATTCAAATATCCTTCAGATCTTTAACAAATTTTTGATTTTGATTTTCCCTAGTTTACTATTTTCAATTTCCTTATCACTTTGAACAGTTTTAGGTACACCAACAGAAGAAACGTGGCCAAAGGTATCGCAATTTCCGGAATATAAAGTAATGTAAATTTTCTCAATCACTCTTAGCTTGAATTTATGCATAATCGAAGTTATATTAATTGGTTCATACTAAATATTTAAGAGTGATTTCACAATTTATCAACGAATTCCTCTTGAGAGCCTCTTGCCAAAATTAGATCCACAGGGTATTCACTTATTAAGTGTAGGTCTATATTTTCAAACCCGGTTTTTTGGGTCCAATTTTCTAATGATTTTTTTTCATCTTAGAAATTGATAGAATATGAACCTGACAAACGTCTGGGTGCTGAAGATGCGTTACAGCACCCATACTTTGAGGAAATTCGAAAAAAGGATCAAATTCAACAGGCTCCCGTATAATTTTAACGTAATCAATTATTATCAGAAGATTTGATGATACCCTAGTACTTCCACGTGGGCTGTATACTATATTCGTCAAAGTGGTATAATTTAATAGCATATGAATAAACATAATTATAGATATTACTAACTATTTTGTGGATTTCAGGTTAGAAACGTTTCATTCTTTGATCTTTTAATACAAAAATAATTACACCTTAAATTTAGGGAAATTTTGAATATTTATATCAGATCACTAAATCACTAATCATCCACCCATAAAAACTAGTTGGATTTTATTCTTGGGAAATATTTTTTTTTTGGAGACACAAGATTCGGTCGAAAATATTCATCGCTTTTTACAGCAAATTTTTGACACAGTTTTTGAAGACATTCGACGGATTCTTTAATCAAAAATATTAAAATTGTGGAATACATTAAAAATTTATTAAGATTTTGGATTTGAAAATGAAAATAAATTAAGCTTGAAAGTGTTTTTTTTTACTTATTTTAATATCTTATTTTGCAAATTTTTGGTTAAGGTTTTTTCTTTTGGCAATTAAAAGATTAATTCTGTTTTTTAATTTTTACTTATTATTTGTATTGTTGTTTAATAAAAATATTAATTTGTTTTTTAATTGCTGTTTAATAAAAATAATTAATTTTTGTTTTACAGTAATTATTTATGCAAATTTATAGTTATATTATGTTAGTAAATTTTTAATTTAACTGTAAAATGTTTTTTTTAATAAGTTTTTTTAATTATAATAATATTATATTAATTTTAAAAAATAAAAATTTAATTTTTGCAGTTAATAATTAAATAGTTTTAAATAACTAATTTATAGTATTATTATTATTATTATTATTATTATTATTATTTTTTATAATATAATAAAATATATATTTAAAATAAAAACAAAATATAAGGTTTGGTGTTATAGATGATTATTTAAGTAATTGAAAACAAATAACAAACCTATAACTTGGTGTTTAATAGTTTATATAATTGGTATTAGTAATATTTGAAAATTTTGGTGTCTAAAAGTTTTGGTTAAGTCTTTTGTATAATAAACAGAGATTCAATATCAATATTCTGTTGTGATATTTTTAGTTTCTTTTTCAACCCTTAAGTTGGTATGCATTATTGTTTATAGCTTCTCAGAATATTTATTCTGTCAATTTCTTTCTTAGTTTAATAGCCAGTCTCTTGGTAAGCTATTCTTTAATTCTAAGTGTCTACTTTTATTTTTGGATTTTTTACTAGTCTTTTTCCTAATGTTAGTACTTTGTGCTTTAATCTCCTTAATTAGTTAGTAATCAACAAAACAAAATAAAAAAAAAATTAATATTTTATCAATAGCCATTATCAAGAGCTATTGTTCCAATGTGGTTAAGTATTAATAGAGTAAAAATAATTAATATTTTTTAATCAAATAATGATAACATAGATTCAAGTAATAATTGATAATTTATTAATATGTGATATGAATTTTGAATCACTTCTAATTGGTTTTCTTAATTAGAGATTTTTAGCTATCTGGTTTTTTTTTTGCTTCTAATACTTTTGCTATATATATATAATTGATGTTCTATGAGATCTTACACATTCATGAGCAATGTGCTATAATTTTTCAAGCAATGTGCTCTAATCTACTGATATTACTTATATTGTTGAGCAATATATCATAATTTACTAGCAATATATTTATGTGCTCAATACTATTCTCTTATTGGTTTATTTTTTCTATCTGTTTTTCTTACTATTTTTTTTGTACTCTTTTCTATGAGTAATATTATTTCCTTCTTTTTAATATTGAGCTCTGTTGAAATTTTTATTTTAAATTAATTTCATTATTTTTTTTTCTAATACTACTTGTTTAACTTTGGTTCTTATGTTTTCTACTTGTGAGTTGTTTATTTTTTTCTACTGATTAATAATTATTGTTTCTATTTCTGAATATAGTAGTATTTCTGAATAATTTTAAAATATAATATATAGCCAATAAATTGTTTTAATGTGAAATAATGAGTTTGTTTTCTTTTTGATAAAGTTTTCAATTTGCTATATTATTTCTTGATTGAATATTCTTTTGGATTTATTAATATATAGTTCTTGAATATTTAGCTTTTGTTCTAATTGATAGTAATAGTATAATATTGGAAGTTGTTTTGTTCAGTGTTTCTAATTTTCTTTTGTTAGCTCTATTGTTAAACTAATTATGGGTATTTTCTCAAAAGTATTCTTCACTTTTTTATTGTGCTCCCAGTTGTGGAATATTACTGGTTAATAATAATACTATATTGTAATATGATTTCAGTCGATTTTTATGTGCTACTTTAGTTAAAATTTTGTTGTTTTATCTTAGTTTATAAGCTTTATTTTCTAGAATTTCTTCAGTGTGAAATAATTTATCTCATTTAAGATCAAATTTTCTTCTCTGTTGTTTTTCTACTTTGATACAATATAAAAGTACTTTGTTTTCAATCCTAAATTCAACTAATTTACTTGGTAATTGGTTATTATATCATTTTTTTTGTTTTTTTTGTGACTTTTTAAATATTATTAGCTGTTTTTTGTCTTTTGTTTTCTAAAGTTTCTATTAGTTTGTATGTTTTTTTTAGCAATGTTTTTGGTAAATTGGCTTCTATTATTGGTTTTATTAGATATGTGTTGATGTCTATCTCAACTGGTAATGTTGCTGTTTTTTTATAAACAAGTTTAAATGGTGTTGCTTATATGGTATCTTGTTTCATTGTTCAATAAGCAAATAATACTAATGGTATAAATAAATTCTATTTGTTCTGGTTTTTTTGGCTGATTTTTGCTATTACTTCACACAATGTTCTGTTGAATCTTTCAACTAAGTTATTTGTTTATAGATAATATGATAATGATAATAGTTTTTTAATTCCGAATTTTTAACTTAATTCTATTAATGTTCTGTTCACAAAATGAGTCTTTTGATCTGATAATAATTTTTTTGGATATTTGTATTGACAAATCAAATTTTTGTGAACAAATTTGGCTATGAATTCTGCATTTATTCTTTGGATTGCTTTTGCTTCTGGCCATTTTGTAAGATAGTTTATAACTACTGCTATATAATAATTTCCTCTTCTGATTATAGTTAATGATCCAATTAAGTCAATTTCAATTTGATTAAATAATTGTCTTATTTTAATTGATTTCAGTGATTTACTGGGCCTTGTTCTTCTTTTTTGTTAACAAACATCACAATTTTGAATATATTAAATGATATCTGAATACATAGATAGTCAATAGTATTTTTTTCTGGTTTTTTACATGATTGCTTCTTTATGGAAATGTCTTGCTGTTAGATCTGAATACATGTTAAATAGTATTGCTTCTTTTTCTGGTTTTGTGATAACTCTAAATAGTTGGTTTGAATATTTTTTGTTCTTTCAATATAATATATTTTGGTAAGTGATAAAATATTTTGATTGTTGTTTTATGTTGTTTTGTTCTTTTTGAGATAATTTCTCCTTGAACTGTTGAGTATTAATATAATGTTGAAATTATTAATATTTTTGTGTATTTATTTTTTGTTATATTTTTGGGTTAAGATGTTCTTAAATTTGTCTTATTCATAACAAACTATCAGCATTTTCATTTTTTTTTCTCTTTTTATAATATATAATATAATTGAATAGTAATAGTTCTATTTTCTATCTTGTATAGTGGTTATTTCCAAATTTTTGCTTCTGAATTAATGTCAATTTTTTGTGATCAGTGTATATATCAAAATTTTGACTCAAATATTTCTTCTATTTGATAACAGTCTAATAAATAGCCAAATGTTCTAATACTGGAGTTTTATAGTTCTTTTCCACTGGGCTTAAGCTTTAGCTAATATATGCTATTGGATATTCTTTTTTATCTGGTTTTTTTTGTAATAGTACAGCTTCCAATGTTTAACCTGATGCATTAATAATGATAATAAATGACTTGCTGTGATCTGAATAGATTAGTACTGGTGCTTGAATAAGCTTTTTTTTCAAAATATTAAAAGCTTTTTGTTGGGTTTCAGTCTATTTATATTTTACATTTTTTGTTTAAAGCTGGTAAAATGGTTAAGCCAATTTGAAGAAGTTCTAAATAAAACAGTAATAGTATTCAGCAAATTCCAAAAACATTTTTAATTTCATAAGATTTGTTAATACTGAAAAGTTCTTGATTGTTTCAATCTTATCTGGATCTATTTTAATGCTATTTTTGCTTACAACATGTCCTAAAAACTTGAGTTCTGTTTTGCCAAAGAAACATTTGTTTGTGTTTAATTTTAATTTGGCTCTTTTTAGTCTTTCAAATACTTGTTGGAGATAGTAAAAATGATTATTAAATGTTTTTGAGAATATATTAGTGTTATCCAAGTAAACTACTACTGATTTCTATAGTAATCTAGTATAAACAATTTCCATAAGCTGTTAGAAGATAGCTGGAGTATTCATTAAGCTGAATGATATAACATTAAATTCAAAATTCTTTTCTCTAATTGTGAATGCTGTCTTTTTTTTGTTGGCTGAATTTATGGCTACTTGTTAGTAACTACTATTCAAATTTAATATAAAGAAACATTTTTTTCCTCAAAAAACATTAAATAATTCTTGGATTCATAGAATCAAATAGTTATTTCCACAAGTAATGCTGTTAAGCTTTCTGTAATCTACACAAAAGTGGATTTTTCCATTTTTTTTCTAGACTAGTACTATTGAAAATAACCATGAACTCATTGATAATTAAATTAACCTATTGTTTAACATTCTATTAATTTTTTGTCAGATAATCTTATGGCTGGCTAGTAGTACTCAGTATGCTTGTTGTTTGATTGGCATAATATCTCCAGTCTTAAATTATATCAGTTTTGCCAAACTTATTTTTCTTTGCAAAAATGTTGGTGAAATTATTGAATAATATTTTGAGCTGCATAAGTTAAAGTAAGTCTAAGTTTCTCAAGTTCATTTGATCTAATTGTTTTGGTTGGAGCAAATAACATTTTTTTATTCATATATGATTTGTGATGTGATATCCACATATCTGCACAGTTGTAAAAAATCTGAAATAGTATTTGGTGGTTGATTCTCAACTTTAGTGCTAAAGTATTTGATGATAGTTTCACTTAGTATTTTAATAGTGTTTTTAGTTGTATTATAGATGAAAATTTTGATGTGTTTATTGTTTTTGGCTGGTATATAGAAATTGATAACTCCAATTTTTTCTGATTTACAAATTGTAGGTTTTGCTTTAAAAATTTGGAGCTGATCTCTTATTTTTTTCTCTATTATTAACATATATTAATCATATAATAGAATAGAAACTAATTGATTAGTGAAAATAATTTCTCTTTTATCAATAAATTCCTTTTCTGTCATATTAATCAGTATGTTTATTTTACTTATTGATCCAAACTCATTTTTTTTTCTGGCTGTAATTCCTAATTCTTTTCTTGTTTCTACTAACACTAACTGAGCTATTTTAATCAAAGGTAGTGCCTGTGCTATCTTTTTATTTGGTTCAATAATATATTTTTTTTTGAGTTATTTTGTAGCATTGCAATAATATTTTCTACATATCTTGCATCAATTATTCCTCTTCTAATGTTGATTTTTTTCTTTGCTAAACTAGAACTAGATGCTAATTGAACTATTGTTGTTGTTAAAATTTTCAGTGTTAATTTCAGATTTATGTTAATGTGTGAATGTGGTTTTAATTTGATGGCAGTTTTTCTGAGATATCTAAGATTAAACTCTACATTAGTATCATGCACTTGTTCTGATATAATATCTTTCTTATTGTCATTGAACCATTTTAATTTTTGCTCTATTGAAAGATCTAAGAGTGCAATATATTATTTAGGTTTATAATTGGAGTTTGAATTATTATTGTTATTACTATAATAAATAGAGTTAGAACTATTATTTTTATTATTGTTGGAGTCTGAATTGATATTAAACTTTGATTCCAATTCTGCTGTACACTCATTGATTGGTCCTTTCTTTTCAGGGATTGAATAAATCATGTATAGTAGTGGATTATAAATGAGATCACAATTATCACAATATTTGAAGTCACTGGAAATTAAATAGTGTTTATAGAGTCTTGTATTTAATTGTTCTAAATACTGTTTTTGCTTTTCTCTAGTCAGTACTAGGTTTTGATAATGTTTATAGAATTGTTTTGAATTATCTTTAATATTGTTAAAGACATTAAAAGCTAAGACATATTTGAATACAGGAAGGAATAGTGAGTTGTTTTTGATTTTTAGTAGTTTACTAAGTGTAGCATCTTCAACTTTGGCACTCACCATTTTTTAAATCTTATGTTTGTTATGTAAATAGTCTTCTAAACATTTTAGTGCTCATTTCTATGCATTATTAATTAGAGTCTCTTTTTACATCCAATCATTGATTAGGATTGTGTACTAACATGTTTTGTCACATGTTTTTCCTTATCTAAGAATGTTGTTCCATATTCTTTTATTAGAAAAAATTGTTTTACACATAAAACAAGGTTTATTGTCTCATTTTCCTTGTTTTTTTGGTTATTTAAAACGTTCTATGATGCATAATTAACAGTAGAACTTGGTTGTCATTGGTTATTTTTCATTATTGCTATAGCATACATTCATTAATAATAATTTTTTACTATAATTAATGTAACTAGTTTTGGCCAACAATACTGTAAGTTAATATATATAGAATATAAGTGAAAATAGTAGTTAAAGTGGGTTTTTTTTCTCTTTTTTTTTTCTTTCCAGCTAAGTATAAGTGGTAATTTGTTGTGTTTTTTTTTGGCCCATAAAACTTTATAGACTTCCCAGGTAGGTTTGTTTTTTTCTTTCTCAAATTTGATTAATGATGCTTTGTTGTTTGGTTTGAAGTGACTGTATGTGACTAATATCTGAGTATGTTAACTATTTTAGCTAAGCTGTAGCTCTTGTATGGTCTAATTAAGTACAGCACTGATCTTGGACAGCCAGTTGTTATTAACTAATGCTTAGTATTATGTGGCTTTTATTATTAATACTTTAATTAACATAACAATATCATTAACTTTAAATAGAAAATTGTTGATTTCACCAATTGAAATCTTTGTTGTTCTATTTGCTGTGATAATTCTAGTGCTGGCAGTATAATTAACTCAGTAACTTAATTGGTCCATGAGTTGTCATGTGATAATATTGCCTGTTAACTTATTATTAAGAATTAGTTTGATAGAGTAGCCATTGACTTTCACATCAGTATATATCATAATAATTGGTTTTGCTTCAAGAGTGGCTCCACTGAATAGAAGTGTTTTGACTGTTTTCTCGAATTCCAAAAAAAAATGGTGGTAAGTAATTTGTTTTTGGTAATTGTTGCTGGTAAAATATTGTTGAAGGATAGTTGAGTTTGATTGGGTTCTGATAGATTAGGTGTGATGATTTCTGAAAATATCAAAAGACTTAAATAGTATTGGACATTCAGGTTTTGGGTATAGCTAGTTCCCAAATTTTGCTGTTGAAATCCAGATTACTGAGCTGCTGAATTGGAGATTAGTTAGTACATTACTATTGTTGATCACTAATTCTGATAGATCTGAATAGTTTTTAGTCTTTGATTTCCATTTTAAAATAGGTTTTGGAATTAATTCTGATTTGGTTGGAACTAATAAATAATTTGAGATTGAAGTAATTAATAAATTACTGGTGCTAGTGATTAATAAATTGGTAGTTAATTAATTGGCTGTATTACTTGAACATAATGTAATTGATATTAGTATTGTTCTGGTAATTAATTACTGGTATAGTTTGGGTTTGAAATCTGTAATTGAGATTTTGGTATTAATTTTTCAATTATTGATTATGTTCTTTGAAGTAGTAATCTATTTTTAGATAGTCTTGTCTATTATAATGATAACAATTTTATGTTTTTATTTGCCACTGTTGATTTAATAATGATAATGAACATGTTTGTTGTTGAATACAATTGAAATTTTCTGGATTTTTATGACATTGTGGAGGTTGATATATTGCTTAATTGTTAGCTAAGTATCCCTCAAAATTTTAATTGATTAAATCATTGAATTGTTTTAATTTAGAATCCAAATCAGATAATTTGTTTATTACTAGATTAACGGCTTAAGCATAATTGGCTTCTAGTTTAACCAATTTGAAATTTTTGGCATGTGTGATTGTATTTCAGAGTGTTTGTGAATGTAATGAGCACATGCACTAGAAAATACTACTGCTTAGTCCATGGATAAATTGGTTTAAAATCTGTGGTGCCATAAAGTAATTTATGTCAATTGCTTATATTTGTTACAGATTTCTATGGAAGCATTCTAGATAAGTAGTGACTGCTTTTGTGTCTTTTTGTTTAATAGTAGTGAAGACAGTTGTCAAGTGATTAATGCTGTTATTATTACTAAAATATCTTAAAAATTCAGTTTTAAAATCATTGAAATTTTGGGATTTCTGAATCAAGCTTTAATATCATAAGTTAGCAGTATTCTGAAAAAAATATAAGATGGCTTAAAGAGCTCTAACATCATTCCAATTATTAACAGTGATGGTTTTTGTGATGTTATTTAATTAAATTTAAATATTGTCTTTCTAATCATTAAATTTTTCTAATTTAGTAATTGATACATATACTATTAGTAATAGTTATTGCAGTGGTTGTAGTTAAAGTGATTGTTGTAACTGTTATTGTTGTTCAACAATTTGGAACAACTAGTAATAGATTGATCACAATTGTTAGAAATAAGTTTTGGAGAACAATAAAAGCTGGATTTAGATTATTTGGGTTTTGCTAAGTTGGAACAATCAGAGTTTAAATGTTTGGGTTTTCTGAAATTGGGTTTTGGTAATTAAATTTCTGATCTTCATCTTTTTTTTTTCTAAATCAGTTATTTCTCAAGAACTAATGGCTCTAAAATCAAGTTAAGATAGTAGTAATTAGAATCTTAATGATATTAATAATCATAATTTAAATTTTTCAAAAAAATTGCCATAGATTTTCAATTAATTAGCTTTTTTTTGGTTGCTTTAAAACATTATTTTTATTGCTGGTGTTTTTATGGTTGATGTGGATGTGTCTGTTGATGTTATGTTAATGATATTTTTTAGTGTATAATAATAAAATGGGTATATAAATGAAACTACTCTGGGTTTTTTCTATGTAGATGGTTGTATTTGTCTTAATGTTTCTGCTGGTGTTTGTAATTTCCCTCTGTCTTTGTTTACATAGGTGATAAAAAATTTTTGTTAGGTGTAATTTTCAATTCTTCAGTTAATTTTAATTATAGTAGAAGCAAAGTTGTGATTTAATAATAAGTTGGTATATTAAATTAATTTATTGTAGAAATTTTTTCTTGCTAATTTAGTATCTGTTGGTTTTTTTAAGAAGTATGTAATTCTGTCATTAACATAACAATTGAAGACTAATTCAGTTGGCCATTAATTGCTGGTTAATTTTAACTGTTAATGGTATTGTTAAAATAAGAATTTTGCAAATCTTAAGTAATTTGTCTCTCTTATTTTTGATTTTACTACTGTTTTAGATGGTTGTTGTTGATGCTAGTTCTCTGTTAGATTATATCTCATAGGGAGCATCAAATATTACAGGTAATTATTTGGATAGTTGAAAACAAATAACAAACTTATAATTTAGTGCTTAATAGTTTGTACAATTGGTATTAGTAATATCTAAAGATTTTAGTATTTGAAGATTTTAGTTGAATTTTTTATATAATAGACAGAGATTTAATGTTAATATCCTGTTGTGATGTTTCTAGTTTCTTTTTCAACTCTTGAGTTGGTATGCATTGTTGTTTATAGCTTTCTGGAATATTTATTCTGTCAATTTTTTTTTCAGTTTAATAGCCAGTTTCTTGGTAAGCTATTCTTCAATTCTAAGTGTCTATTCTTATTCTTGGGTTTTTTACCAGTTTTTTTCCTAACATTAATACTTCACACTTTAATTTTCTTAATCATTTAATAATTAATGAAACAAAGTAAAAAATAAATAAATAAATAAATTAGTATTTTATCAATAACCATAATTAAGAGCTATTGTTCCAGTGTGGTTAAGTGTTAGATTCTATTAATATAGAGTATTGATAGAGTAAAGATGATTAATATTCTTTAATCAAGTAATGATAATATGAATTCAAGTAGTAATTAATAATTTATTAATATCTAATATAAATTTTAAATTGTTTCTAACTGGTTTTTTTAACTAGAGATTTCTAGCTGTCTGTTTTTTTTCTGTTTTTAATACTCTTATTATATATATATAATTGATATTCTATGAAATCTTATACATTTATAAGCAATGTGTTATAATTTCTCAAACAATATGTTCTAATTTACTAATATTGCTCACATTGCTAAGCAATATGTTATAATTCACCAGCAATGTGTTCACATATTCAATACTATTCTCTTATTGGTCTATTTTTTCTATCTGTTTTTTTTACTATTTTTTTTGTACATTTTTCTATGAGTAATATTAGTTTATATATCCTGTTAAGAGTGCTTAAAATGGTAAGTTGCTATAATTTATAGTTCAAAATAATACTATAATAAGTTGAATTTGATTTTTAATATTAATTTGTTATTCTTAATTATAGTTAATAGCTTAAAATCTTAAATTATTATATTTTAAAACTTGATACTAAAATAGTATTTATAATATTATTTGTGAATATTAATAATAATTTTGAAATAAGTATTAAAATTGTTGAAATAGAAACAAAAAATATTGAAATTTTATAGATTGTAAATATTTAAGTTATTGCTAATATTAGTTTTTATAATTCTAATCTAATAGTTTTTTGTAATAATTTTTTGTCATGTAATCAAATTTCTAATAATAGTATTAATTACGAAAATTTTGTTTCTAAAATTGCTATTATTATTGTTAATATTGCTGTTATTAGTATTTGTTAATATTTTTTTTGTATTAAAATAACTAATAAGTTTTTGAATTTTCAATAAAAAATTTAAGTTAATTTTTTACTTAATTGAATAAGTTTTGTATCAATATTTAAAGTTTTGTTTATGGCTAAATTAATAGCTTGAGTATAATTGGCTTTTTGTTCTGTTAATTTAAAATTACAGACAAGTATTACTGCTTTTTATAAATTGTTAAAATGTTAAAGTCTAATAGATTAAAAGATATTGCTTCTTAGTTTTTTGATAAATTAATTAAAGATTTGCCTAAAAGTGTAATAGTCTTTTTTAATCATCTGAATTTGACAGATAGTTTAATTAAATCTTTTAAAATAAATAGTTACAACTTTGTGATCTTTTTGTTTTATAATATTGAATTGATTTTGTAGTTTAATAAGTATATTGAGATTATAAAAATACTATAAAAAAACAAGTTTAAAAATAGTAAAGTTATTTAGTTTTTTATTGAAACTTTGGTATTATAAATTTGTGGTTTTAGTTAAAAAAAAGATAAAACTTGAATTGTTTTAGTCTTATTCTAATTGTTAACTATAATTGTTTTTTTAATTTTTATAATTTATATATATGTATTTTTTTTATTAAAAATTTTTTTCAATTTAACAATATTTTTGTAAACTATAATTAAAGTAATAAAAAATTGTTTTTTTTAAGAAAATAGTTATTGATTGTTTTAGTAATTATGATAAAAGTTGTGTCTAAAAAAAATGTTTCTGACTGAATTACTGGTTGTTAAGATTAAACTTTTAAACAAGAATTCATATTTTTCTAAAAATTTAATCTAAAAATTTTGATTAAAGCCCCAAAAATAAAAGTTTTCAGAAGTTTTTGGAGTTTTTAATTGTAATTTAGTAAGATAATTAAGTAAGATTCTGTTTTTTAGGATCTGATAATATGAAAAAATTGTTGATAAAAAAATTTTATTTTTTATTAACTTTAAGTAGAATTTTTTCTTGTAAAATTTATATATTATTATTAAAATCAAACTTGAATTCTTTAAAGTTAAGTTTTGATATTTGTTTTCTTTTTAATTAAAGATACCACTTTTGAGTATATAACTTAATCTTTTTGTCAATTAAAAAAAAGTTTTAACTATAGTTTTTATAATAATTGAAGTTAAATATACTAATAATTTTTGGTAAATTTGCTATTTAAGTTTTTTTATTTTTTATTAACATTTTATGAGTTTAGTTCAATTACTATTTAGTATATAGAGTCAAAACTATGAACTCCAACTAAATACAATTTATGCATTTACCATATGTAACCAGTCACTTAAATTAATCAAAGCAATACTAAGCCCCTATATAAACAGTAGCTTTACTATCTAAGCCAAAAAAAACAAACAAGATTTGCAAAAACCAAAATTAATCTCAAATAAATCATTAATACCAATCAATCTAGTCACATTATTTGACAGAACTGGCAATGAGTCAACAAACACTACAAACACTATTCTTGAATCACCAACTAAATTATCTCTCTCTATATCTATTTTAAACCTAGATCTAAAACCTTACAACTCAGAACAGTATTAGACACCCAAACTGCATGCAAAATCAATCAAGATCTAAACAGTCTTTTTATGATCATCAAAAATTTGCACTGCCTTCTTAAACTATTTCACAAGCACAAAGTCTTTGCAGAGAAGAATATACAAACCTATATCAAATAAACACAAAAGAAGAGATTCCACAATTACAGAAAAAGCAAGAAGACAAGAATCAGTCAGAGACTTCTAACAAGAAATATGCTCAAACAAAATTGTCTTGTAAGAGCCAAACTCTTTACAATATGTAAATACATGATCAGAAAACTCAACTTTACTGCAATGCAAACATAAAACATTAGGATAATGTCTGTTATAAAGTCTTTTTCTAATAACAATAGGCACTCTTCCATAAACAGCCTTTATAAAATAAATGTGCAAACCAGCAGAAGCCCTGCTTGTAGACTCTGACAGTATGTGTGAACCAAAATGTCAAACAGCCACAGTATAGACCCAATCAATATTACGAACTGAAAAACCACCTAAAACTTTAGAACCAGAACCAATTTCTCAACACATCCAATTTACTGACTTAAAAATATCCTGAACAAAATAATGAGCATTACCAAAAACCAACAGATTATTAGCCACAATAAAGCATTTACACACATTAGTTGGTAACAGCAAAGAAGAGTGAGCAGCTTTCTCTGCCAAAGCATCAGTACAAACATTACCCAGAACTCCCAAGTGGCCTTTGACCTTTGACTAAACCACAGAAATGTCCTTATTAACAATTAAATTTACAATATGTTTCCTTTCTATCCAACAACAATTATGAAAATCAAGACCAGACAACCTCAATTCTGAGACACATGCATTCAAAGCAGCCTGACTATCCAAATATACTATTACTGAACAAAAAAAGAACATGCATTTTAAAGCCAAAGCAACAGCCTGTAATTCAGTTATTATAGAAGACAAATACCCAACAATTCGAATTTCAATGCCCAAATTAATCTCAGAAAAAAATGCAACAACACTTCCAGTCACATCAACAGAACCAAGCTCTTTCAAGGAATTATCCATATATATAGTAAAAGTATTTAACCAGATTTCAAGCAAGCCACTTTTAATATCAAAAAACTGATCAGACAACAAAATATTATCAACATCCAATATAAAATTCCTGTTAAAAAATGCAGATGTAAGCACAGTATTATGCAAAAATTTTGACACCAAAACAAACCAAAAAGACATAAGTCTTTTAGAGTTTAATCTCTTTCAATGTCAAAATGTCTTCCAATCTAAAATTTTGTTATATTTGTTTAAAAATCTGTTACAAAAAGCTGCACCAAAACTCTTCAAAAAACTAACATAATCATAATACAATAATGACCTAAGACTTTTGAAACAAAAAACCTGTTAGAACAACAAAAAACACAAAGCAGATTGTTGATTATAGAAATACTATTGTCTAAAAAAACATGCACAATCTTAGCCAAAAAATTGTTTAAAGGACTAATACACAATTGCACAGAATATTGCAAAAGATTCAAAAGAGCCCAGCCCAAAATCTATAAATCCAAAAATCTGTGCTTAAAAAGCTAACTGAGAATTCCAGAAGCATTAGCAAAAATGACAACTAATGCTAACTTCCTTTTAACCTGAATCTGCTTAAATGTTTTCAGACCATATAATACAAGATAATACAGTACTTTGCTTGGAAAATCATATAGCAACCCAGCTTTTAACTTAAAACTTTTTCTAATTAAAGCATCCTAATACTGGCAAACAGCAAAAGAGATAAAACTAAACTGAGTGCAATAGTCAACAATAAACTACAGAACCACCAAGACCAAATACAAGAACTGCTTATCCAAAATTGTCTTTTTCAATACCATATTGAAAAAAAACTTAACATCAAACTGAGCCTTAACCAAACTGGGTTTGGACAAACTATCTGTAAATAAGAAGATACTCAAATATCTGTGAGGTACATTACATTTGGCAATCGAAATGGGGGATCCACTAATCTTGAAAGCAGTATTTTTTACCTTCTTATTAATAAAAATGGCAACTGTTTTGTCATTATTAATTGAAATATTATTAATTGAAAAGAACTTACTGGCAATGTTCAATATAAACTGTGTAGCAAATTGGCTATTTCCAATCCAAATAGTATCATCCACAAAAGTCCCAGCTGTAAAAAAAAAGGTCACCTCACCCATATTATCAATTCTTTCTGTCTTGACTACAAACTTAATATTAAACTGGTAACTACACACATTTTTCTGTTTTTTGACTTCACACAAAAAGGAGTCATAAAAAATTTGTCAAAGAAAGAAAGAAAACACTTTATCCTAATCAAGATCATCAAAAACTTGATACCTATCTGAAAGACCAAAATTTGTCATGACTCTGTTCAACCTATCTTCATAAATCTGACCAAAAAATTTAATAAATTTCTCACACATTTTGATATGCCACAAACTAGCTCTCAAGTGATGCCACCTAACTAAATTATATGCTTTGTACATATTTTGCAAAACCAACCAAACCTCTCTGCTCTTTTCTAATACATCTTTAATTACTAAATTGACCACAAAAATAGGAGACTGCATTAAAATACCCTTTAAGACTGAGAAGTTATCCCCACAAAAAATGCTAAACTTATTGCAAACAGAAGAAATCCAATTCAAATTTTTTTTTGAAAGAATCTTATGAGCAGTTTCAACTAGTGCAATAAAACAAGTATTTGTCAAGATACTATTCTATTTATAAAATTTGGGTATTATAAAAACTCATGCTCTCTTCCATAAAAGCAGAACAGCACCCAATCTCAAACACAAATTCAAAAAGTCTAAAAAACTTCTGAGAATGTTATTACCACAATGTTTCCACAATTTATTAGAAATACTACTGAGACCAGCAGCTTTTTCATCTGGTAAGTGTTTAACAACTTGAATTAACTCACTAAAACTAATAACATTCATGATATAAAAAAGGTATTGTCATCTACATGTTGCAAAGAGACATATTGGCAGGTTTAAAGATTAGGCAAAAACCCAGAAATTGAATGCTTTCTAGTCCATTCTTCTATTATAGCATTTATTTTAGATTTAACTTTGTCAGAATCCAACACCAACTCATTATCAACAATCAAATAGTTAAGGACCACTTTATAAAATAGTTTATCCAAAATACTCTTGATCATATGGCCTTTGTTTAAACAAAAATTTTTCATCTTTTTGTCAATAGCACATCTAATAGCAACAGACTAAGCAGTTTTAAATTCATGCATCTTGGAACAATAGTAACTTTTCCTAATCCTGAACAAGCAATTAAAAGTGTCTATACTGCTAGTGCTATTATTTAACATGTTCTAAACTTCAAGAGCTCTAATTTTATTAGCAATTAACTAAGCATTAAGCAGCAAAGCAGTCTTAGAAAAGTCACCAGATTGAAGAAACTTAACCATTTTGGCAATCAGCAATTCTAGCTTAAAAAACTTAGAAGAATGTTTATTAAAAGAACAATTGATATCATGAAACCAATATTTAGAGAAAATCTTATTAGCCAAATCTATCATCATCTTTTTTAGCAAATTCCATATAGTCTCAAGATCTTCATTAGTATTTGCAAATGAAAACACACTTAATATAGAAAAAACTTGACAGAAACACACTTTTTGAAATGAGCCCATTTGAGGGCATTTGCATCAGCAATTTTGAACTTCCAATGATTTTTGTTAGCTTGTTTATACAAACCATTTAAATAAAAATCCAAAAGTTCACCCAAACCAACTGATATCATAACAGCTTTGTGATCAGTATTAAAAAAATCAGAAACAAAAACAACCCCATGACCAACAATCACTGATAATAGACACTTATTAACAAAAATATAGTCAATAACTTTCTTGATTTCTCTTAAATTGCTTTATGTAGAAGCCTTAGCCAAATAATAACCTCTAAACATATTGACCAAATTCAGATCCAAACAGAATCAAAAACTTGCACTCCTCTTAAAACTATTCTTATTAAAATCTTCACCCAAAACCATAAAAGTACTGGTATTAACTGTCCTTGCAATAAAAGAATTAATCTCAATCACCTAACCAAACTTAGTTTTAGTAAAGGCACCAACATACAAACTTAAAACTGTAATCAAAAGCTTGTCTTTGAAAAGAAGCCAAACAAAAATAACATGACTAGACATCTCCTCAACCTTGGAGACATGTCAAACCAAGAAATTGTTCATGATAATTGCCACTTCAACACTAAGAAAACATTTATTCAAACCAAACATAAACACCTACATACCATCAAATTTGTTTATAATCTAAGGCCTAATACTAGATTTCAATTTCATTTCTGTGATTATAGAAATCATATTACCAGAGTTTATGTGTCAACACACAATATTTTTTTGTTTAGCTAGTACATTGATGCCACAAATATTACACATAACAACTTTTCATATCAAACTATTTATTGAAAAAGAGAAAATACTTGTGAATCCAATTCAGCACACAATTGATCTAACTTTACCAACACTAAACCAACAGAAGCATTAAGAGCCATTAACTTAGATCCCAAAAAGCCCACCTTGATAGTTAGCACTTTTAAACTACTCAGACCAAGAACTAAAACATCAGAGACAATAAAGAAAAGAGGCAAAAACACCAGCTTGAGATTATCCAAAATTATTGTCAAACCCAAATCTGAGCAGCCATTGGAGTGTCCAAAACTAAGAAGGAAAAAAAAAGATCTTGAGGCATCAATTCAAAATTGTTAAGCTTATGCATAATACCAGAAACTTGATTAGTTAGAAGTTTCAAGAAACATTCCAAGAAAGCCAAACAAGCACTTAAGAAAAAGGTATTAGCAAAAGTAGAAAGAAGAGTACCACCTAAACTTAAAACACCAAAAAGAGAGAAACTGGGACCAGATCCAAAATGAGTGCCACCAGAAAAATCAGCAAGTGAAACCATTTAGGCCCAAGATTTACCACCAAAGACAGCAGAGTAAGAGATTAGAATACTTTTTTTCTCATATAACTTGGCAAGCTGAAAGCAAACTTCCTTAAAAGCAATCTTTTTATATAATTTCTTAGACAATAGTAGCACAGATATATCTGATACATTACATTTAAGAGCTAAATACCCAATATGCCCACATTTCTCACAATAAACCAAATTTATCCTAGTCCAAGAAAGTTTTATTCTACTGAAAATAGGTTTTATGCAAAAAGCAGATTCCAGATTGTCATTAAAGTTAAAACCAATTACAGTACAATGAATCCTATTATCAGTTTCCATAAATCTATTTATGATACAAGTTTTCTTACCAGCCTTTTTTAAAAAAGTTCCAAGATTATATGCAGTTGTACCTACTGGCAAAATAAATAAAAGTGCTTTAAACTGATTTCTAGATGCCCAAATCTCATAATCTCTCACAGCTTTGACTATGTGCACAGAATTTTTTCCAATTAGAAATAACTATTTTGAGGCCAACAAATTAGCTTGATCTAATTTGGCAAACTCTACTACAGTCTAATTAATTGAATTTTGATTGACTTAATCTTTTCAAATTTGAATACTGCAGTGATAATTATATTTTTAGGTGTATTTATGGGAATTTTTTTGATTACTACAGCCTAATCTGATCTCATTTCTTGTCTTCTAAGATTGCTGTTTACATTGATCTCTTTTTCTCTGACTAATAACATAGTCATTTCTATGCTTTTTTTTGAAGTAAAGGTAGATCTGATAATCTTTTCAAATTTTGAGGAGGTAGTGGCCTCCCCAAAACCATTAACAGATGAAAATAATTTCCTAATAAGCTGAGTTTTTGCTGTAACAGATTTGCCATCTACTGCTAAAAAATTAATGTTCAAAGCAAACAATCTTTTAACTGATACTTCCACTGGAGTTTTGATAATCTTTAGGTCAATTCACTTTTTGTCTAAAAAAATGGGCAAGCAAGGAAGGAGAACAACTATATCATCATTCATATCAAAATTGAGAAAACTAAAGACAATACCAGTATTAATATACTTAGCTTTGAGAGTATTGGCAACTGAATTCAGAAGAGATCCATCATCAATACCAGTCATGTCAACACTTTTTTCATTACCAGACAAACTATTTACATCAAAAAACATGTTATTACCAAGTCCAGATTTGTTCAAAGAGATATTTTTTTTATCACCTGAATGTTTAATATTCTTAAGCACAACTTTTTTCTTTTGCAAAAAGGAGCCACTAACAGGACCATAAAAGATATTCTTGGGTGCTTTTTTTTTATACATGTTGCTACCAGAAACAGTCTTCAGATCTATGAAAAAAAAGTTATTAGAAAGAGAAATAGTAAGATAAACTAACAGAAAAAAAATAAAAAAAAACTTCTTTTCAGAAAAGTACTCTTTGAGAATTTTTTGGATGTAAGAAATTTTTTTATATTTGTTGTTTAGTCAAATAAATAGTTAATTTTACAATATACATATTAAATAAAATTGCTTTTGGTGATTATAGTTTCTGTTAATATTTTTAAATTTTTTTAAAGTAATAATATAATATTCTTCTAAATAATAAGTGATTTTTTTCTATAGTTTTAATAGGTGTTATTTTTGTAAATTTTTAGAGTGTTTTGTTTTTATAGATTTTATAATTTTATAGAAAGCACCAAATATTATGAGTAAACTTAATAAGATATTATGATAATATTTAATGCTTTGAATTTAAGTAAGAAAGCTATAAAGTTTTTTTTTGAATATATAAAAAATATATTAAGATGTATTAGTCTTTAAGAATTTTTGCTATATATAAATTTACTCATAAAATTATTTGATTATAAGGCACAAAAATACATTTTTGGTAGTTTACAGTATTATTAATAAAAATTTAAGATATTAATTAACATAAAATTATCTTTATAATTTCTATTATTAATTAGTATATATTTTTATTTTAATTTATTACTAAAAAAAAACTTTTTTCTCTCCTTTGTCCCAAATTTCCAAAAAAAAGTTAGAAATTTTAAAAAAAGTTTTTTTTGTTTTTTACTGTTATATATCTCAATATTTCACAAAAACTTAACCTTTTGTTATTAAATTGATGATATTACAGTTCAAGAATTTAATAGGAATTATAAATAATATAAATTAGCCAATTATAAAATAGCACAGCAACAATTTATAAAAAATAATAATTTACAAATAACAGCAAGCACTATTGTACAATAGCAGCAAGTACTATTGTACAAAAGCAGCAAGCATTATTTTACAATAGCAGTAAGCATTATTTATAAATAATGAAAATAGAGTATTACAAGACATTATTTTGTAAAACAATAATTATATATATATATAATAGTTTTTAATGATGAAGAAAAACAGCTTCAACTAGAAGCAATAAATATCTAAATAAAATCTTATTCAAAAAGAATTAATAAAAAAAAATAATAAATTGAATGAACATCACAATTATGAGATTAACAATAGAATTCACATACTCTCTCTAACAAATAAAACTATTATTCCATCTTTGAACTCTTTGGAAGAATAATTTCTGATCAAGATTATTTATGTAATTACTAATTAAATTGAAAAAGCTTTGTTATATACTTAAGGAAATCACGAAAAAGCCATTAACATTCCATGTTTCTAAATTAGAGAAATACATTAGACAATTGCAAAAATAGCCTCAGAGAAAACCCCAGACAGTAGGTAGATTTCAGATTAGCCTCTGAGAAAAAGTACACAACATACAAAGACAACTAGAATTAAAGAAAAGACTTACATTACAACATCAAGAGAAAATTTTCAGTACATCATTATTAATATTCAACACATAAAAATTAAGAAACTCATAAGAAACTAATTGCAATTAAAATGGAAGATCAACAATTAAAATATACCAAGAAAACACTCCTGTAATAATAACTACTATAAGTGGTTTTAGTGCTAAAAAAAAGTCAACCAAAGTTTTGGTTTCTGGTTTGGTCAATGAAAACTTGTCTTAAAATCAAAAAGCCTTCTTTAAAAATATGAAACATTTAAGTAATAAAAAAAATTTGAGTTTTAGTAAATTTAGTTATGCTCTGGATTAGTTTATTAATATGAACATAGATAAAAATACTTCTTTGGTGATTTTTCTTGGTGTAAATACTGACTATGGGTGCTAATAACAAAAGTAAAAAAAATTGAAATCAAAGATAAATATTCCTAAAGCTAAGTAGTTCAATACTGACATTATAATTGGCTTTCTAATTGAATCTCTTATTTATAATATGAATAATAATAATAAGATTTCTTTTTTTTTCATTTCTTTATTTTTTTGAACAGGAAGTAAGTCAATTCTAAAATTGTTAAGACACAAGTGGAAGTGTTAATCAAAAAATCTTTTGTCTTGGATATTAATCTCTCAGCAATAGAAAACAAATCTATAATAGCAAAAACTTAGTACATTAGAAAAAATTTTTCGATAATCAATGGTTTTAAAGGAGCCACTACTTTCTCAAAATTTGAAAAAATTATTAGATCAACATTTATATTAGAGAAAAACATGAACAAAGCTGTATTATTGGCCAAAAAAAAAAATCAAAATAAACAACAATTTTAAGAACAAAAAATTTTTTTAGATTTAACTGTAATGATAAAAAAAATTCTTATGAATATATCAAAAAAAATAATTGTCACTGTTCTCTTTAAGTTTAGTCAAATAATGTTGATCTAATTACAATTATACAGACTGTAATAAAATTTACCAAATTGAATCAAACAGATTAATTGGCAGCAAGATGGTCATTTTTAATTGGAAAAAATTCTGTACATTGTTACCAGAGGTTTTTGGTCTCTTTTCTTAAATGTTGTTTATGTTTGTTTGCTGTGAATTCACGTTTTTTGGATGTGGTTGAACCTCCAGTAACTGAATTTATCTTCAAATTATCTCCTATAATTTGAATTGCTGGGCTTATAGTGGAATGGCCAATTCCATGCCAGTTACTTGACTGTAGTTACATTGTAGTAAACGTCAACTTTTTCTCAGGAATTGCTTGTCTGGAAGCTCACTAAAAATGTGTAGTTACTTTGCTGTGAAAGTCAACTCTTTTACAGGAATCTTGTCTGTAGGCTATCTTAATAATTGTAATAAAAAAAGAACAGAAAAATAAAAGAAATGTAAAAGAAATAGGATTTTATCAAAGGAAACGTTTTCTATCCAGGTCTAGAGTCACTAACAGTTTACTGAAATTGGTAGCTAATCAATTTCAAAATGTTAGTTGGATTTTGAGGATTTTCTAAGTGCAATAATTAAAGAATTTGGTTTTTCAAATTATTTGATATTTATTTCTTTTTGTGTGTATAAGAATGGTTCTAAGTGATAAATCTAAAGTAAAATACATTTTCTTGAAAAAAGAAGCTCTTCTTTTATACAACTTGTCGTAACACTATTTTATGAACTTGAACTTTGCTATTTTCTACAATTTCGCTGAACTAAAGATACATTTCGGTGAACTACAAGTTATTTCTGCAAACTATTAGATATTTCAGTGAACTATCAATTATTTTGGCAAATTTCTACAAATTTTGGTGAACTTTTTAAATGTTACATAGTTTGGGATATTGCATGATTAATCATCACAATTAGGTTATATTTATGTTATGTGCAAATTGGGTTATTAATTAAATGATAATTTCGGACATTCTGCTAATGTAATAAGTAATAATTTGAATGATAATATATGCTAATTAATGATAGGAATTATAAAAATAATTTCATGCTAAATAATATCTCCAATTTTGTCTGGTAACATAACCTCCTTCTCAAGACTGAACTCTGTCAAAGTCTAAGTACTGTCTGTAATTTCCAGATAATAATCCAAAATTATTGAAGAAATTTGGTCTGAAAATTGTTGAAATTTCAGTTCTGTGAGCTTTCCAATGTATTGAATCTTTAAAGGTTGTAAAATTGGGTTTTGTAGAACGTTTTCACAGGTGTGAAATAGGTCATAAAGTCTAAGAGCAGCTCTTAGTTTATAGTGGCTGTTTGTAAATCCAGCTGTTGTCTTAAATTCATTGTGGAGTTGTTTCTGAATAGCTTCTTTTGTGAGATTTGCTGCTGTAAGCTCCAGTTTTTGTTCGTGAAGTGTTTTTCCAATGTAGAAATATCTATATATTGGGGGGTATTTGCTGTTTTCTTCATTAAAACACAGTTAAAGTTTTTGTTAAATAGTAGCATTTAGTGGAATACTAATAGGGGTGAGCAATAAGTTTTCCCTTAAAACAAGCTTCAAAAGTTCTGGTAAATAAATTCCAGAATAACTTCTTGTGTTCTTTCTATAAGGGTAATACTTTCATGAATTTGGGGTTAGATTTATAACTATTTTTGTTTGGGTATAATTAATATGTTTTCCAGTAATAGTAATGGATAATTCGGGTATTGTTTTTAAAGCTAACATTAATTTTTGAGATAACTGTTGAATATTTTGAGAGATAGTCATTATAATGAAATTGGAAAAATAAAATTGAAATTATTTTTGGTATGTGAGTTTTTTATGTTATTTTTGTTTTTTAGCATGCTTTGTTTTGTTTTTGTTGTGACATTTTTTCTAAATTATAAGGGAATAACTATAGTAAAATTGAATTTAAGTGTTCAAGTTGGGGGGTTGTTTAATAACAACTATTGGTTCTAAGTTTTGGAGAATATCTTCAGGATTGATTAAAGAAAAATGTATACCAATTTGTGGAATTAATGGTTCAGGATTGTTTCTGGAATTATAGTGTTTCAAATGATCTCCATGTGTAACTTTTGCTAAGATTTTGTTATCAAGGCTTAGCTTGTATGATCCATTGCCTAGAACTTTATGAATAAAGAATGGCCCATCTCATTTATTTTCAAATTTTCCACTCCATTGTTTTTCAGCTTTAATTCTGTGTAAGAAAACTTTGTTTCCAACTTTAAATTTATTGGTGACTGGAGACAATTTGTTGTCATGCCATTCTTTTTGTTGAGCTTGAGAGTGTTCAATATGGGTGGCTGTTATTCATCATTTTTTTTCCAACGTGCTAAGCAGAATGTAGGCTCTTCATTGAAGTGTTTCCTGGAAATTGTTTTTATCAATTGGTTGTGCTGAGTATATTTCTACTGTGAAACTAATTGGTAACATTGCTGTCCTTCTGTAAGTTAAATCAAATGCTATGTGTTTTGTGGTATCTTGTTTTAGTGTTTTGTATGCTAGTAACATTAATGGAATAAAGATATCTCATTTTTGCTCAAAATCAGTTGAGACTTTGGCTAATAACTCACACAATGTTCTGTTAAAATGTTCCACAAGTCCATTTGTCTGTGGATGGTAGGGTGAAGACAGAGGTTTTTTGACATTGAATCGTTCACAGATTTCTTGAATTAGATTGTTCATGAAATGTGTTCCTTGATTGGATAAAAGTTCAATTGGACATCTATGTCTACAAATAATGTCTTTATAGATGAAATTTGTTACTGATTTTGCATTTGCTCATTGAATGGCTCTGGCTTCAGGCCATTTAGTGAGATAGTTTACGGCTACTGCAATATAACGGTTTCCTTGGTTTGTGATAGGTAGTGGTCTGACTAAATCAATACCAACTCGGTCAAAAGGCTGTCCAACTTTAATTGGGTTTAAAGGTTCTGTAGGGCAAGTTCCTTCTCTTCTTTGACAACTATTACAAGACTTAACATATTCATGAATGTTTTTTCTTATTTGAGGCCAAAAGTAATATTCTTGTGTTTTTTGAGTGGTGCTGTCTTTTCCTAGATGTGCTGATGAAAGGTTTGAGTGCATGTTATATAAAATAGTTTCTTTTTCATGTTCTTGTATTAATTTGAGCAGACTGTCTGGGTTTCTGAAGTTTTGATAATAAATAATATTGTTGTATAAGAAGTATTGTTTGGCTTGTTATTGTAACTGACGTTTTTCATCTGGGGACCAATCTGTTGAGATTGTTAATGTTTTCAGATATTGTTTAAGATTGTTGTAGTTTTTAGGGTTTATTGTTTGTTGATTTGTTGCTGTTAATTTGAATGGGTGTTGGTTCTGTTTTCTAATCTTGCCTCATTCTTAAGAGACAATCAATGTTGGCATGGAGTTTTTCTGGTTTGTGGTGTACAATATATTGGTAGTTGGCTAAAAATCCTGTCCATCGGGTTTGTTTTGCGTTCAGTTGGGTGTTTTTGTTCTGAAGCCATTTGAGCCTAATATTATCAGTGATAATATCGAATTTTTTAGGTCTGAGATAAAGATTAAAGTGGTGTAAGGCCCAAATTACAGCTGCTGTTTCTAGTTCTGTGGCAAGGTAGTTTTTTTTGGCTGGTTTTAATGTTCTGCTAGCATAAGCAATTACTCACTCATTTCCATTGTTATTTAATTGTGATAAGATGGCACTAAAGGCAGTGTAAGAAGCATCTGTAGCTAGTCAAAATTGGTTACTGAAGTCTGGATAGGCAAAAATTGGAGCTGTTGTCAGCTTTTCCTTGAGAATTTCAAAAGCTTTTTGGTGTTTTTTCATCTATTTGTATTTGTCGTTTTTAGTAGTGAACTAGTTGAGGGGTTTTGCAATTTCTGAGAATTCTTTGATGAATTTTTGGTAATAGGAAGCTAATCCAATAAATCCTCTCAATTCTGTGGTATTTCATGGAGTCTTGAAGTTTTTGACAGTACTGATTTTTCTGGGGTCTGGTTTAATTCCATCTTTGCTCATAATGTGGCCAAGAAAGGCCAAACTCGTTTTTCTGAAGTAGCATTTTTCGATGTTCAGTTTCAATCCTGTTTTCTGTAATCGTTGAAAAACTTCTTGCAGGTGTTTTAAGTATAATTCAAAAAATGGTGAATAAACATCAGTATTATTGAGATAGACAACTACTGATTTCCAAAGGAGGTCTTTGTAAACAACATCCATGAGTCTTTAAAATGTTGCTGGTGCATTGCATAATCCAAAAGACATTACGTTGAACTTGTAATTTCCTTCTTGAATGGTGAATGTTGTTTTGGAGTGATCTTTGGAATTCATGGCAACTTGCCAGTATTTGCTCTCTAAATTTAATATTAAAAAGTATTTGGACTTTCCAAGGGCATCCAACATGTCATCAATTTGGAAAAGAGAGTAGGCATTTCCAATGGTGATGCTGTTAAGCTGTCAATAATCAACACAAAATTGTATCTTTCCATTTTTCTTTTTAACTAGGACTACAGGTAAGGCCCATGGATTCATTGATGGTTGAATAAGCCCATTGTTAAGCATCCGTTGTATTTCTTCTCTAATAAATTGGTGGCTTTTTGGAGCAACTCGGTAGGTTTGTTGTCGTCTTGGTTTGGCATTTTCTGTATAGATTTGGTGTTGAACCAAATTGGTTCTTCCTAAGTCATTGTTGTTTTCAGCAAAAATATCAGCAAATTCTGCAATTAGCTCTTTGAGCTGGTTCTGTTGTTGTGATTCAAGTTGTCTCATGTTGATTCGAGATAGTTTTTCCATGACAACATGGTAGTTTTCAGAGCTGGGGTTTGGGTTAATTTTTGGTAGTGAATGTCCAATGATTTCCAAAAAATTGGAAACTGTTTGGGGTAGTTTTTGTTGAAAGATGTTATTGTGAATGACTCCAATTTCTAAGTTATTTAATAAAACTATGAGATAATTGTTGGAATTGTAAAAAGTAACTCGGACTTTCTTTGTTCCTTCTAGAATATAAATGTTTAGGATCGAGATATTATGTTCCAAGCAGACTTGTTCATTGGATTCAAAAATTTATTGTGTGGTTGTTGGCTTTGGGCAGGTATAGATTTCTGGATGTTCCCCAAAGAATGAAATAGTAATTGGTTGTGGAAGTCGTAAAATCTGGTGAGATTCACTTTGTTCATTAAGAGCTATGTTTATTGGAACTGTGAATCGTCCAGTTGAACCAAAACCATTGGTTTTTCTTTCACTTTTTCCCAATTGTTCTCTTTAACTGACTAATTGTAAACCTGAAATGTTGATTAAGAGTAAATAAATAGTTTGAGCAATTTTTTCAGCATGTTCAATCTGAAAAGGTTTATCAGTTTCATTTTGTAATATGATTGTAATGTCTTCTGTATATCCAGCATCTATGATTCCTCCTTTAACATTGATTCCTTTGCTTGCCAATGATGATTGTGAAGTGATTTGGACCATTGCTCCTGATGAGATTTCAAGGGCAATTTTGAGATTAATCTTGGTAAGAGAATTTGGTTGAAAAACCAAAGTGTCTTTTCCTGGATATTGTAGATTGTATCCAGCATCAATTTCATGTGCTTTTTCAGGCTTTATTTCTTGTTCATTGTTGTTAAAGTATTTGAGCTGTAAAGCAGGCTGACTTTTAATAAGATAGATAGATGTCGTTTCAATTTCTTCCATTGCTTTAGGTTCACCAAATTCGATTTCATATTTGTTACTTTTGCTGGATAATGGAATGCTAAGGGCATAGCATTTAGAACACCATTGTTTATCACAAGGCATTATGCATTCCTCACATTTATTTGCTCTAGCTGTTGAGCTTAAGCTTCTTTGGTTGGGTAGGTGTGACTTGCGATTTAATGGTACATTTCTACTTCATCTTTATAATCGAATCCAGCTAATTCCAAAGTATATTCAATATATTCAGTTTCTTTCATTTGAAGGACATCTTTGGTTTCTCCGTTAATTAAAACCATGGCAAGTTCATAGATCATTTTGGCGTTATGGAGGTAATAATAGAGTTTGTTGAGGGTACTATTGTATGCAACATTGAAAGGTGTTCCATGTTTTACCTTTTCTGCAATAGAAAGAGCATATTGGCAAGTTTAATCACAGACTCTTCCTCTAAATGTGACATTAATTCAGTTACATTCATCGGGAAGCTGCTTTCCACAAGTAAGACAGGGTGTTTTATCTCATTTTCTGCTTCTTTTGATCAAGTGGTCCCATTATTCTCGATGGCAGGCATTGCAGTAGTAGCAGATATGACTTTCATATTCTTTCTCAGGTGAAATACAAGCTCCCATTAACAATAGTTTCTTGTGGCAGTCCTTATATTTAAGGGGAATATAGAGGCATTGTTTCCTTGGTTTAGGCTTTGAGTAAGGGATATTCCATCCAGAGGTTTCAGGTTCAGAGTGTGGAGTAAAATGTTCTTGTTCAGTTTCCTTGGCCCAATTGGATGTTGATTCAAGAGCCATGAATGTTTTGATTATTGGTTTTTCTTCTTCTGGTTTGAATTCAAAAGCTGGGGCTTTTTCAGAGTATTTGTTGAATATACCACAAGTGGCAGGTACTCGGGCATGTTGTCTTTGGTAAGAGATTTGTAGCTCTTGGGTTTCCCAGTCTAATTTCACATTGGCTTTTTGAAGCCAGTCATTTTCGATAAGAGCTTAATACTGAGGAGCATCTATTACAAGAACTTTGACTGGAATAGTGATTCCATCAAGAGTGAACAGAAAATTGTCAATTTCTCCCACTGGAGTTTTTTTCATGTCATCAGCAGTGACAATTACTGTTTGAGCTGGTTAGTCAACATTTCTCTTTAACTGTTGCATCAACTGGTAAGTAATAATACTTCCAGCAGATCCATTGTTTAGGATTAAACAAATTGTCTTTCCTTTAACTTTAGCTTTAGTATACATAGCTGTAATTGCTTTCTGTTCATTTGCAACAGCATTACTGAGTAGAAATGATGATTCATTGGCTTTGAACTTGAAAGAAAAGATATTAGAGAGATTGGCATTTTCAGCAATTTTGGCTGGTAGAATAGTGGTATGATTATGAGAAAAATTTTGTTGTTGTGCTGCAGCTCTACCTTCCGAGAGTACAGTATAGTGAAAATCCTGTTCTTCTGGCATTGTTAAATAACTGGGTTGAGTATAATAGTGGTTGGGTTTTGGTTGAGTGGAATTTTGGGAAACCAATTAGTTGTTTGAACTAATTCTATTGTTGTTTACTTGGTATCAGTTTTGTGGTGTAAATTGATTTTGTGTAATCAATCTTCAAGCAGGTACCTAATAATGTTGTGTGGGTGGTTGTTGGTATTGCTGTTGGATTGGCTGTGGGGCAGGCTGATAATAATTATTTTGGTATTAAGGTCTTGGTGGATAGTAAGCTGGTGGTGGAGGTTGATAATAAGATTGCTGTAGTAAAGGGTAATATTGATTATTCCTCTGTTGTTGGTCTCATTGCAATTTTCTACAATCGCATTTCCAGTGTCCTAGAATTCCACAATAATGACAATTTTGGATTTGGTTGTTGGATGATGGTCCGAAGTTGTTTTGATTGCATTGTTGTGGGGGTTGGTATCTTTGTGGTTGTTGTGATTGCTGCAGCTACTGTTGTTGCTGTTGGTTGGTGAAGTAGTTTTCGACTTTCTTGGTTAATTGGTCAATCTTTTTTTCAGCTGCTGAGCTAGTTTCTCCAATAACAAGATTAACAAGTTTGGTACAGTTGGCTTTTTCTATAGTCATTTCATAGTTTTTTGCCTGTTAAATAGCAGTGACTAAATCTTCTGGTACATGTGAGCAAACTTTCTTGATAAGTTTGTCTTTTAGTCCAGCAATGAATTAGTCCAAGATTTGTGCATTGAAGTAGTATTCATTGGTTTCCAATTGGTGAATCCTTCTAAGCAGTTTGTTGAATTTCCCAAGATAGGTCATAACTGATTCACTTGGTTCTTGCTTGATATTTTGGAACCAATTTCGAAGGGTAATAGAAGTGTTATTGTCAGTAAACTGTTCTAAAAAAGCAGTTTTGAATGCTTTCTAGTATTCTGGTGGAGCTTCCAAGTTTTCAAACCATTCATCAGCTGTTCCTTGTAAGAAGTATGAAATTGCTTTTAACATTCTGGCAGCATTCCAACCATTTGCATCTCCTGCTTTTAAGACTTTGTCAAGCTATTCTTGAGGACTGGTTTTGCTGTCTTCTCTTGTGAACTTAGGGATTTTTGCAATATATGTGGAGGCCATTTCTTCTTTGTTTTCTGAGTCTTCTGTTTCTTGTTTTGCTTCAGTTTCTTTGCTTTCCAAACTTTCTGAATGATTACTTTCATTTTCCTGTAGGTAATCAAGAAGGTAGTGCTAATTGAGATTGGTTCTTGTTGTTGAATAGGGCTTTTGGGTGACTGAAAATCTTCTATTCTTAAAAATCAAATAAAAGGTGAATTTGGTGTTTGTGGTTGAGCAAGTGAAATTGGAAATAGTGTGATAGAAAGTGGTAATTTGATGTTGGTTCTTTGTTTAGGTGTTTGCAAGTGTTTGGCAGTTGTCTTTGTCAATATTGGAGTGTTTGGAGTGGTTTTTGAGTGTTGTTTTGCTTTTTATTTGCCTTTGTTGCTTGTTTTTGTTTCTGATTCAGAGTCAAAAGAGTATTTGGACTGCACTGGATATTTTTCTTCACAATACTTGATAATGTTATAATTGAGTTCTTAAAAGTAGGTGGCAAGTGTTTCACTGTTAAGGTCTTCAGTTCCTAATCATGAATAGTGCACTAAATTATTGTAGAGATTGCTTCTAACTTCTGAAATGTTGTAATTTCTAAGAAGATAATTGTTGATATGATTTTCAATATATAGGTAAAATGTTCTCTTGACAATTTCAATTTCGTCTGGAATGTTGAATCTTTGTTTGCAATAGGTGTAAATTGACTGGTAATACTCTAGAGTTGCTGTGTTTGGTGTGGTTGCCACTTTGAATTTTGTTGTTGCTGTGTTATTTCCATGAGAGAGCACCAAATGTTACTGGAAGTTTTTGATCTCTTTTCTTAAATGTTGTTTATGTCTGTTTGCTGTGAATTCACGTTTTCTGGATGTGGTTGAACCTCCAGTAACTGAATTTATCTTCAAATTATCTCCTATAATTTAAATTGCTGGGCTTATAGTGGAATAGCCAATTTTGTGCCAGTTACTTGACTGTAGTTACGTTGTAGTAAACGTCAACTCTTTCCCAGGAATTGCTTGTCTGGAAGCTCACTAAAAATGTGTAGTTACTTTGCTGTGAAAGTTAACTCTTCTACAGGAATCTTGTCTGTAGGCTACCCTAATAATTGTAATAAAAAAAAAACAGAAAAATAAAAGAAATGTAAAAGAAATAAGATTTTATCAAAAGAAACGTTTTCTATCCAGGCCTGAAGTCACTAATAGTTTACTGAAATTGGTAGCTAATCAATTTCAAAATATTAGTTGGGTTTTGAGGATTTTTCAAGTGCAATAATTAAAAAATTTGGTTTTTCAAATTATTTAATATTTATTTCTTTTTGTGTGTATAAGAATGGTTCTAAGTGATAAATCTAAAGTAAGATACATTTTTTCAAAGAGAGAAGCTTTTCTTTTATACAACTTGTCATAACACTATTTTATGAACTTAAACTTTGCTATTTTCTACAATTTCACTAAACTAAAGATACATTTCAGCAAACTACAAGTTATTTCTGCAAACTATTAGATATTTCAGTGAACTATCAATTATTTTGGCAAATTTCTACAAATTTCGGTGAACTTTTTGAATGTTACATAGTTCAGAGTATTGTATGATTGATCATCGCAATTAGGTTATATTTATGTTATGTGCAAATTAGGTTATTAATTAAATGATAATTTCAGACATTCTGCTAATGTAATAAGTGATAATTTGAACGATAATATATGCTAATTAATGATAGGAATTATAAAGATAATTTTATGCTAAATAATATTTCTAATTTCGTCTGGTAATAACATGTAGCCAAAACTGTGGAAGATTATAATATCTAAACATTAAAAAATCAGTTTAGAGCACTTTTATTTACCTTGTTAATAAAAACAACTGTGCATAATTTTGGAATTTTTTTGAAAAAACTAGTGGAAAAACTTGTATCATAAATTAATTATTAGTTATTGGCAATAAGACTTGTTATATCATGAATAACTTTAATTTTGATAAAAAATTGGAATCTGTTTTTTACACAGAGCTGATTTTTGGTGGTGTAAAGCTTTTTTAGACTAGAATAAATTTGGTTTGTTGTAAAAGATATGAAAATTTTGGACATTTATTTTTAGAGTGTAACATTTTTAGTTTTCTCCATCTTTTTTTCTATAAAGATATTTAAGAAGTTTGTTTCAGATAAAATTTGTTTTCAGTTAGCCAAATTATTTGCCAAAAAAAACATTTCTATTTTTTGTCTTGTTATATTTGGTGGCCAGTTATAAGCTTAAGTAGTTTTGGTGGCTTCTGCTTCTGTTTTTCATAATTTGTTTACTGGTTTTGGTTCTTTTCTCTCTAATGTCTCAAATTTTGTTAGAAGATTTTTTTTTATTGTGCTTGATAATTTCTCTTTGAATGCTCATTTGGTCTTTTTGGAATACTTTTTAGAGTTTTTAACAGATTAAGTCTCTGGAATTGCACATAAAATCAGTAATATAAAATTGGTTCTGTTGGTTCTATTTTTTTCTCCTTAAGTAACAATAAATATATTAGCTTTTGATCTAGATTTAAATTTGAGCATAGTTTTAAATGATTTGCAAATCTTGTTCTTACCTTTTTTTTTGGGCATTGGTAAAGCTTAGTTTTGAATTTAAGTAGTTCTAAAATCTTAACCATTAAGATAGGCAGTTTAAAATCTATGTTGATGGCCTTTGAAGCTTTTGTTAGTTCAATTTTGGTAAAATTAGATCTTTTGTATGTTAGTTTAAGTTTTTTTGTAAATTTTTTTTTCTAATAAGTAAGTTAATTTAAAAATAGCCATATGTAATGTCAAAGAAATAAACAATATTGCAAAACAAAAGAACATTGTTTGTTGGTACAGAGATAAAAGTAATTCTATTTCTATTATTACAGAAACAAAGCTAAGAAGCAAAGTTTGCTCTTGGTTAATAAATAAGTTTAATAAGATTAGAGTTTTTATCTTTGATGTTAACTTCAATTATTTAGGATCTGATGTTGCTGTGATAATTAACAATAATATTATGAGACATATGTACAAAATTTCAAAGGTGGCTAATTAACTTTTGTTGATATATTTGCTATTTAAAAATTGTTTTTTGGTTTTTATTTTGGAATTGTATACTAAAACCACTCTGAAAAAAAGATTAATTCAGTCATGCAAAATTAACTTAATAATAGCTGAAGCATTAAATAATAGTATTTTTGTGGTTTTTAAAAGAGATTTAAATAAAAATAAATCTGGTTACAGTGCAAGTTCAAGAAGTTTTTGAACATAAAATTATACAACTCTCTTAGTGATTCAACTCTAAAGGAGTTAAGAAGTACATAAATTTTGTTTTAGTTAGTAATAGTCTTAAGAGTTTTTCTGTTAATTAACAAGTTTATTGTCCAAATGAGTTTTTTAATACTGATTATATAGTTGTTTTGGCAGATATTAATTTGGAAGAACTCCTTAATTTTTATTATATTTTAGTATACAAATAGGCTATCAAGAATAGATAGAAGTTTAAAGTTAATAGTATTAGTAAAAAAACCTGGAAAAAGTTTAGAGATTTGTTACTGGTTGCTGCTCTGGCTGCTGTTGACAACTTTAAAGACTATAAAGGTAGACTTAACATCAATAAGATATGGAAACTGCTCAGTTAAATGGTAGAACTTTGCTGTTAATACCATTTTTTTAAAAACATAATTCAAAAGTTATGATATACTCAAGTATGCTGCATCTTTTAAGTTTTACAAATTAAAATTACTGATGTTTAAAATCTTGAAAACATATAAGCTAGATAATATAAAGAAAGTTCAAGCTTTAGTTGCTAAGTGGATTGGGTTGAATTCTGTTTAAACTATAAAATTCAAAAACGTTTTTAATAATAATTATAGCAAAATCTTAATCAAACAATTGTTGACTTATTCCAAGAGGTTTTATAGATTTCATAAACTATTAAAATTTAAGGTGGCTGAGGATTCCCAAATTAAAGCTGCTATTACCAAATGCATAAAAGCCTTTACCAGTAACAAAAGTTATATAATAAGAAGTATACTGAAAAGACTTTTCAGAAAAGTTATATTGAATTATTTGGTAGATAATAGTAATCTGGTTTTGGAATCTGATTTAGTTAAGTATAAGATTGATTTAATTATGAAAAATTGGATCAAAAAATGTGTAGTTAAAGATGCTTTTTCTGTTTGTTGGCAAAGTCAGTTTACACCTGTTAAATATGTTAAGAATAAAATGTTTTCTGGTGTTATAGAATGTATTAGTCTTGATAAATTCTTGTTAATAGTTAATAATCTTTTTAATAACAAGACTACTAAACTGTTTAGTATTTCTAATGAGATGTAAAAATAATATAATAAGTGTGTTTTGGATCTTTTTTTGTGTTTATTCAATTTGTGCTTAGTAGTTGAATTTGTTTCTAATGTCTGAAAAGAGATATAAGTGTTAATAATTCCAAAGTCTTATGAATGAGAGAAAGTTTTAATAAATATTAAACCAATTGCTTTTATTGAGACAGTAAAGAAGATTTTTTCAAAAGTTTTGTTTGATCAGATATCTGGAGTCTGCAGTAAGCATAATGTTCTGTGAAAGAATAATTTCTTAATGTTAAAAAGCATTTTAACTCAATCTTCTATCTTTACTATTGGGTCTGTAGTAAAGAATGTCTTGAAAAAAAGCAGGGAGATATGATTATTACTTCAGAATATAAAAAAAGCTTACAATTTAGTTGGATGGTCACATTTGAAAAAAAGTCTAAGAAAAATTAAAATGTGTGATAAATTTATTAAGTTTTTTGGTCATATTTATAATAATCATAAGAATAGAATAATAATAGATTTTAATTTATATAGTACATGATAGTCTGAATTAGAGTAAAGTTTTTTTGTCTCTTTTCTAAAAAATTTTTTATAACTCTTTTTTGTGTGAAGTAAAAAAGCATAATTTAGTTTTTAAGTATTATATAAATTCTAAATTTATTTCTAAAACTGGCAGGATTAAAACAAATGTTGATTTAATCTCTTATCTGGCTGCTAATGTTTTCATGAATGATACAATTTAAATTGCCAATTGTTATATAATGACACAGAACATTCTAAATATTGTTAGCAAGTTTTTTAACATTATAAATATTTCAATAAATACAAAAAAGACAATGACAATTTTAATAAACCCAAGATTTAATAGTATCTCTTTGAATATAAGTGGTTCTTCTATTTTAGTTACAAAAACTGGTGAAATTTATTAGTGTTTGGGCATCTTTTTGTCAACCAAGAATCTCTTTGGTTTGAACATAAAAAAAGCCAATTCAGATGTAAAGTTTTTTACATTAATAGTTTTGCACAAAGTTATTTTAGACAAGCAATTTTTTTATTTGGTTTTTGTAGTTTTGCAGCCAATTAGATATAAAACTCAGTTCAGCTTTATTAACAAAAGTACATATAATAAGTAAAACTATTTGATCAAAAAAGACTTAAAAACCAAGACCAATTTACTGAAAGATTTTCTTAATGAGACCATATATCATTCATCTCTATATAATTTAAAGCTCTTTAATCAGATTTAGATAGAAAAAAAGATAGTATCAATAATAAGCCTCACCAATGTTCAAAGTATTCTTGATTGATTTTTTTCGATATAGGTTGTTGGATTTACAGATATTAGGCTGAGTTTTTCATAATTTTTTTCAGTTTCTAGTTAGGTTAAAAATCAATTTAATAAACAACTTTCTTGTCAGTATTGCTTAAATTTTTCTACTTAATAGAATTCAATTGCACAATGATCTGTTTTGTGCTTTTTATCTTAAAAATGGGATTTCTGTAATGAACATTTTGGATTAAGTAGAATATTTTCAAATTTATAAGTCTCTTAAGCATTTTGGCATAGTTTTTGCAGATCAATTTTTAAATAAACATAGAATATGTTTCTCTTAAAAAAATTTTTGTTATTAGAAATAGTTGAATCTTAAGAGCCCAATTTTTTTTTGGTTTGTACAAGTTTTAGAGTTCATTAGAAGTAATGGTTTGGCTTGCAACATTCAATCTGTTTTTAACTGTAGTTCTAATACAAATGTGTTTAATGCAAATAGCTTTTATATTATTTGCTCTTGGTTGAAAAATGCTTTATTGTCCAAGATCTTAATATACATTAATAATTCTGTAAAAAAATTTGGGTTTTCTAATGTGGTTGGTAGTGCTGTTACTTACTTTTCTGATTTAGATCTGGGCATAAAAATGAAAGTTTATGGTTTGTTTTTGTTGATATTGGCTGAGCTGCAAGTTATGGTTTTGGCTTTTAAGTACATTCTGGTTCTTTTTAATATTGTAATCTTTTCTGATAATTAAGCTTCTATAAATATGTATCAAGCTAAATTGAGGTTAATAACATCTAACTTCTGTAATAAGTGTTAAATTAAGTAATATTATGTTAATAATTTGGTTAAAAATAAAAAAATTTCTGTGAATTAAACAAAGATAAAAAGTTATTTCAGCATATTAGACAATAAAATCTAATAAGTTGATTGATCAAACTGTATTTTTAAGGCTTACTTTTTCAATAAGCATTCAAAAAAACTTTTTGTTGGCTATTGGTATGATAATTTTTGGCAATGTTTAACATTTTATTAAGGCTATATACAATATTATGAGGTGTTTTCAGTAAAAAATTAGTTCTGGTGTTAATGCAATAGAATTTTTGTGTGTTGATAACATTAATTAGAAGCTCACTGTCTTGGTTTAGTATTCCAATTCTCATATGGCAGCTGGCTACATGAGCAGATAAATGACTGGCCTGCATATGTATTTAATAAAAGCAGTTTATAAAAAATTACTTATAGTAATTAAGAAGCACTTATACAATTATGGCTATTCTAATGTGTTATGTATGTGTTGTAAAAAAATAGAATTTTTAGATCATAGTTTCAATTGTAGCTTAAATTCATCCATCTGTCAAAATTTATTAAATAAATGTTCTTTTTTTTTAAAATTTTCGACTAAAACAAAATTGGTTTTGTTTATAGTTCTTCAATTATTGGTTTTATGTATTTCTAATGTAAATTTATATACTGTCTTATGCAAAAAATTCATGCTTGAAAATTGGTTAATGGAAACCATAGCCACTTTTGGGAACACTAATTTTGTTGCAACCAAAATAGTTGATTTTGTGTATAGTTTAGTTACTGTTCATAAGAAGTGAGTTTAGGTGCTTAATTCGAGACTTTAAGTTAATATAATTGTAAAAGTTTATTAAGTGAAAATGGTTTTTTGTTTGATGCCATTTGTGATATTTTTGCTAAGATCTTAGATAGTGTGGTATAATTATTGGAGATGAAGGAAGATTATGCTATTAGTTTTGGTTTAAAAGTAAGTTATTTGTTTTTTGCTAATGCAATAAGGAATGTTATTATTAATATTGTTGTATAATGTAGTTTTAATTGGCCAGATGACTGGTCATATATAGCAAATATGTGATTTATATTTAATTTAGAACTCTAGATAATTGTATTGTATTAGATAATGATTAAGTCTCACTTATAAAATACAATAAAAAAAATTTATTACTTATTATCTTATTAAATTATTTAAATTACTAGTCAATTAATAACTTAATTTGTATAATATACAAAATATAATAATTAGATTACACAATATTTTAAATTATATAACATTTAAAAATTTGCCAAAATAATTAATTGCTTACTAAAATACTTAATAGTTTGTAAAAATAAATTGTAATTTGCCTAAATATATCTTTAATTTGGCAAAATAATAACAAAAAAAAGTACAAGTTATATAAAAAAAGCTTTTTTCTTTAAAAATATATTTTAATTAGAATTATTTTTACTTAAAATATCTTTTTTAATATTTATACAAAGTATCTTAATAAAAAAAACTATATTAAAAAACAATAAAATTTATAATTATTTTACTTAAAATTCTCTAAATTCCAATTAATATTTTAAAATTAATTAGTTACTAATTTTAGTAGTCTATTAGTAACTTCAAACTTAAACAAAAGATAATTTTTTTAAACAAAATTTTTTTTCTTTTACTTTTTTTTTATTTTTTAAATACATATTAGAGTAGTTTACAAATAAGATTCCTATAAAAAAGTTAATTTTTATTGCAAAATAAATATACATTTTTAGTGAACTTTTAAATAAGCATTTTCTGAAAAAAAATTAATTTTTACTATAAAATAATTATATAAGTAATTAGTACAAAATTGGTTATTTTATTCATAAATTTAGCAGTTTAAATTATAAAAAATAATTTAAAGATAAATTTAGTTATTAAAAGTTTAATAGTTTTCAATAATTAAGAATTAACAAAAAAACAACAACAATAATATTCAAAAAAAAAGACCAAAAATTTTTAGTAACAGTAATTGTAAATATAAGCTATTTTTTTGAACTAGTTAAACATAATTGCTAAAGTTTGATATTGTTTTTTTGTCTTTTTGATAAGCTAATAAGATAAAATTAATATTTAAATCTAAAAAAAATTTCTTTTTTTTTACCAAACTATTATAAAGTTTATTTACAAACAGTTAATTTTTAATGTTGTTATTCTACCAAAAAAATAAAAAATAAAAAATAAAAATAAAAAATAAAAAAATTAATGTTGTTAATTGTTTAATTAAGAGTAATTGGTTCAAATTATTAAGATTCCAAAGCTGTTTATGCTAATAGTATTTGGTCTAAAATGAAAATAAAAAACAATTAATTTAATTTCAATAACACAAATTTTAAAATTATATACAAGTAAATTAAATAAAAATAAATTTTTTATTTTAATAATTAATACAAAAATATAAAAAAAATAAGATAAAAAGAGTTTATTAAGTTAAAAGTAAAATATTAAAAAAAAATTAATTATTGTTTTTTTTTTATCTGCTAAAAATTACTCATTTTTATATATATTTTTTAGTTTTACAAGATTGCTTTTGATTATTTATTATTATTAATTATTACTTATTATTTTTATTATTGCTTTGTTTTTTTATACTATAATTATTTATTTTATGTTATAATTAATTAATCTGTATTATTTTATATTATTGTGTATTATCTTGTATTATCCTAAATTATTATATATTATTTTGTATTATTTGTGTTATTATGTTTTTTTTATGTTATTATGTATTAATCATGTTTTTTTCATAGTTTGGTATTGGTTTTTCTGTTCAAGTAACATCAAATTACAGAAATATTGTAGAAATATGAGTTTAAAAGCAGCAAATTAGCTGGTTTTTTTGTAAAACTTTAATACTAAAAGTTAACTGTTTTTATTAAAAAAATATAATAGTTAAATATAATAGTAAATTTTGGTAAATTTGTTTTTTAAGTCTTTTAGTATTAGCTATTCTGCTTAGATAATAATTAATTTTAATATATATATATAAAAATTGCTTTTGGCTGTAAATATTTTTTTTGGAATTCTTAGATCTTTTTAAAAGTATTGATATAATGCTTTTTCAAAAATAAGTAATTTTTTTTAGCTATTTTAATAGTTGTTATTTTGTAAATTTTTTGAATGCTCTGTTTTTATAGATTTTATAATCTTACAAAAAATACCAAATTTTATAGATAAATTTGGTAGTATATAATTATAATATTTGGTATTTATAATTAGATAATAGAGCTAATTGGATATAAATAAATTGATTTAGTTAGTTAATTTAATTATTAGTTTTTAAAAGTTTTCTGGTTTTAAAGTTTTATTTATTAAATTCTTTAATTATAAAGCATAAAATTGTCTTTTTTTCAAATATGTTGTTAATATTGTGTTTTTTTTGAGTTAATTAAGTACAGTTATTAAGATCTGGTGTTGTTTTTTTGTTTTTTTAATAAACTAACAAGATAAAATTAATATTCAAACTTAAGAAAAAAAATTTTATTTATTAAATTATTACAAAATTTATTTTTAGACAGTTAATTTCCAATGTTACCACTTTACAAAAAAAAAAGAGAAAAAAAAAATTAAAAAAAAATAAAAAATTAATATTTTGTTAATTGTTATAATCAAAAATAATTAATTCAAATTGTTAAAATTCCAAAAATATTTATGCTAATTGCATTTGGTCTAAAACAAAAATAAACAAAAACATTTTAATTAAATTTTAACAATTTTATGATTTCAATTATGAACTTATAAATTTAAACAATTAATATTTTTTTAAGTAAATTAAAAGTATAAATAATAAGAAAAAAAAAAGATTTTTAAGATCAAAAGTAAAATAAAAATATTATATTAATTTTTGTTTAGTCTGTTTTTTTTTATTTATTAAAATTACTTATTTTTATACATATTTTTTAGTTTTATAAGATTGTTTTTAATTGTTTATTATTGCTAATTATTATTTGCTATTTTAACTATTATTATATTTTTTTTATATTATAACTAATTATTCTATATTATTATTAGTTATTCTGTATTATTTTGTATTATTGTGTATTATTTTGTATTAATTTGTATTTTTTTATTATTATATTTAATGAGTAAGGTCCAAATATTACCTAGTATAATATATTATACAAATAATCTAAACTAGATGTAAATTATACACTTTCTACATATAATCAGCCACTTAGATCAACCAGAACAACACTAATCATCTATATGAACAGAAACCATATTATCTATACCTGAGAAAAACAAACAAGACTTACAAAAACCAAAACTAACACTAAAAGCTTTAGGTATACTTAATAATTTAACCACACTAGCCAAAAGTGTTAAAGAAAGCCCAAAAACCAAAAGAAAAATAGATTTATTATGTAGAATCAGCCCATTTTTCTCCATAAAAGCTCTGTGTTTGGCACAAACCAATCAAAATTAATCCTGGAAAGCCAGGCAGAACCCATGCATAAAATCAATAATATTCCAACTTGCTATCTTGGAATTTCTGAAAACAAAGGCAAACTCATGATACCAGTTATTGAAAACAAAGCTCTTGCACAAAACCACATCAATTATAACTTCAGAAATACAGATATATAACAATTGTGAAACACAAGAAGCAGAGTGAAAAAAACCAGAAAGTGCTTCTCAAGCAGTTGTATAAACATCCAATAACTAAGTACAATTAGCAGCATTAAAAGCACAAGAAAAAACATGGTCTGAAATCTCTACCTTACTACAAAACAAACATATTATACTGGGATAGCACTTGTTATACAGCCACTTATGCAAAACAACAGGTAGCCAATAATGTAAAGCTTTCATAAAATATGTGCAAAATCTAGCTAAACATTTGCTGATAAAACCAGCAGCCATATGAAAGTTAGAATACCAAACCAGAGATGATCTGAACCAATTAATATCTACATATAAACAATCCAATACAACTCGAAAACCAGAGCCAACCTCCCAATGTGCACAATAAACTGACCAAAAAACCCCATGCATGAAATGTCTAAAGTTGTCAGAAACAACATTACCACCAACCCTGATATAATGCTTACTAACTAAGTATAAAAGACACCAACTAAAAAAAGCAGCAGTCTCAGCAAACATATCAGCATTGTTATTCATAGAATATAAAAAGTATATTAGCATATATATTAGCCAATTAGAAGTAGCCATAGTAAATGTGAAATTCCAAGATTCTTCTCAAAAGAATTGCAGAATTCCAGAAATTTCAGAATTCTCATACAAGGAATTGCAGAATTTCAGAATTCCAGAATTTCTCTCAAAAAAATTGCAGGATTCTAGAAATCTCAGGATTCTTGGTGTGAAGAATTAAGGAATTGAGAAATCTCAATTATGTATATATATTGGTAGCATTAAAAATAGAAAAAACAGACCTCCCAGTTTAGATTTGATCTAAGTGATCTTCCATATTACAAATATCAATAAATAATTATTTTACCATTTTAATTCACTTTCCACTATCAACACTTTATGTTGATAGTTGTTAATACTTAACCATACTAGAACAATAGCTCTTGATCACAGCTATTGACAGGATACTAACATACAAATTGTCTTGACTTATTTCTTTTATTTCTTTTATTTTCTTTGTTATTTCTTTGGTTTTACTAATTTGATTAAAAAAATTTATGCACAGAAGTACTGACGTCAGAATATAGTACTGGTAAAAGACCCAGGAATAAGGGTAGACATTTGGAATTGAAAATATCTTACCAGAAGATTTACTGGTGTTACTGGAGGTTTTTGGTCTCTTTTCTTGAATATTGTTGATGTTGATTTGCTGTGAATTCACGTTTCCAGGAAGTAGTTGAACCTCCAGTAACTGAATTTATCTTCAAAATATTTCCTATAATTTGAACTGCTGGGCTTATAAGTGGAATGGCCAATTCCATGCCAGTTGCTTTGTGTAGTTACATTGTAGTAAACATCAACTCTTTTCCAGGAATTGCTCATCTGGAAGCTCACTAAAAATATGTAGTTACTTTGCTGTGAAAGTTAACTCTTCTACAGGAATCTTGTTTGTAGGCTACCCTAATAATTATAATAATAAAAATTAAAAGAAAGAAAAATAAAAGAAATGTAAAAAAAATAGAATTCTGTCAAGAGAAACGTTTTCTATCCAGGCCTGGAATCACTAACAGTTTATTAAAATTGGTAGCTAATCAATTTCAAAACTGTTTAGTAAGAATTGGTTAATTTCAAAAGGGAAATAATTAAGGATTTGATTTTTCAAATTATTTGATATTTATTTTGTTTTTGTGTGTAAAGGATGATTCTAATTGTTAAATCTCAAGTAAGATACATTTTCTCAAAGAGAGAAGCTCTTCTTTTATACAACTTGTCATAACACTATTCTATGAACTTGAACTTTGCTCTTTTCTACAATTTTGCTGAACTAAAGATACATTTTGGTGAACTACAAGTTATTTTTGCGAACTATTAGATATTTCGGTGAACTATCAATTATTTTGGCAAATTTCTACAAATTTTGGCAAACTTTTGAATGTTACATATTTCGGGATATTGCATGATTGATCATCACACTTAGGTTACATTTGTGTTATGTACAAATTGGGTTATTAATTAAATGATAATTTCAGACATTTTGCTAATGTAATAAGTGATAATTTGAAACGATAATATATGTTAATTAATGATAAGATTTATAAGGGTAATTTCATGCTAAACAATATCTCTAATTTCATCTGGTAACATAACCTCCTCCTCAAAACTGAGCTCCATTAAAGTCCAAGTACTGTCTGTAATTTCCAGATAATAATCCAAAATTATTAAAGAAATTTGGTCTGAAAATTGTTAAAATTTCAGTTCTGTAAGCTTTCCAATATATTGAATCTTCAAAGGCTGTAAAATTGGGTTTTGTAGGACGTTTTCACAGGTGTGAAATAGATTATAAAGTCTAAGAGCAGCTCTTAGTTTATAATGACTGTTTGTAGGTCCAGCTGTTGTTTTGAATTCATTGTAGAGTTGTTTCCGAATAGCTTCTTTTGTGAGGTTTGCTGCTGTAAGCTCCCATTTTTGTTTGTGAAGTGTTTTTCCAATGTAGAAATATCTATATATTGGAGTATAGTCATAGTTTTTTTTATTAAGACATAGTTGAAGTTTTTGTTGAATAGTAGTATTTGGTGGAATACTAATAGGAGTGAGCATTAAGTTTTCTCTTAAAGCAAGCTTTAAAAGTTCTGGCAAGTGAATTCCAGAATAACTTCTTGTGTTTTTCTTATATGGGTGATATTTTTGTACATTTGGGGCTAAATTTGTAACTACTTCTGTTTAGGTATAATTAATGTGATTTCCAGTAACAGTATAGATAATTTGGGTATTGTTTTTAAAGCTAACATTAGTTTTTGGGATAATTGTTGAATGTTTTGAGAAATAGTCATTATAAGAGATTTGAAAATAAAAGAAAATTATTTTTGGTGTATGGGTTTTTATGTTATTTTGTTTTGTTTTTGTGAGATTGTTTCTAAATTACAAGAAGATAACTATAATAATAAATTTAAATTAAGTGTTCAAGTTGGGAGGTTGTTCAATAACAACTATTGGTTCTAAATTTTGGGGAATATCTTTGGGATTGATTAAAGGGGAATGTGTACCAATTTGTGGAATTAATGGTTCAGGATTGTTTCTGGAATTATAGTGTTTTAAACGATTTCTATGTGCAACTTTTGCTAGAATTTTGTCATCAAGTCTTAGCTTGTATGATCCATTGTCTAAAACTTCATGGATAAAAAATGGTCCATTCTATTTATTTTAAAATTTTCTATTCCATTGTTTTTTAGCTTTAGTTTTGTGTAAGAAAACTTTGTTTCCGATTTTAAATCCATTGGTAACTGGAGGCAATTTGCCATTCTTTTTGTTGAGCTTGAGAGTGTTTAATATAAGTGGCTGCTATTTGTCGTTTTCCTTCCAATGTGTTAAGCAAAGTGTAGGCTCTTCATTGTAGTGTTTCCTGGAAATTGTTTTTATCAATTGATTGTGCTGGGTATGTTTCCACTGTGAAACTAATTGGTAATGTTGCTGTCCTTCCATAAGTTAAATCAAATGGTATGTGTTTTGTGGTATCTTGTTTTAGTGTTCTATATGCTAGTAACACTGATGGAATAAAGAGATCTCATTCTTGCTCAAAATTGGTTGAGACTTTGGCTAATGATTCACACAATGTTCTGTTAAAATGTTCTACAAGTCCATTTGTTTGTGGATAGTAGGGCAAAGATAATGGTCTCTTGACATTAAATCGTCCACAAATTTCCTGGATTATATTGTTCATGAAATGTGTTCTTTGATCAGATAAAAGTTCTATTGGGCATCTATGTCTACAAATGATGTCTTCATAGATGAAGTTTGCTACTGATTTCACATCTGCTTGTTGAATTGCTCTGGCATCAGGCCATTTAGTGAGATAGTCTACAGCTACTGCAATATAACGGTTTCTTTGGTTTGTGATAGGGAGTTGTCCGACTAATCAATACCAACTTGGTCAAAAGGCTGTCCAACTTTGATTGGATTTAAAGGTTCTGTAGGGTGAGTTCCTTTTCTTTTTTGACAACTATTACAAGACTTAACATATTCATAAATGTCTTTTCTCATTTGAGACCAAAAATAATATTCTAGTGTTTTCTGGGTGGTGCTGTTTTTTCCTAGATGTGCTGATGAAGGGTCTGAGTGCATGTTATATAAAATGGTTTCTTTTTCATGTTCTTGTATTAATCTGAATGGACTGTCTGAGTTTCTGAAGTTTTGATAATAAATAATGTTGTTGTGTAAGAAGTATTGTTTGGTTTGTTGTTGTAACTGATGTTTTTCATCTGGGGACCAATCTGTTGGGATTGTTAATGTCTCCAGATATTGTTTAAGATTGTTGTAGTTTTTGGAGTTCATTGTTTGTTGTTTTGTTGTTAATTTAATGGGTGTTGTTTTTATGTTCTAATCTTGTCTTATTCTTAAGAGACAATCAACATTGGTGTGGAGTTTTTCTGGTTTGTGATATACAATGTATCGGTAGTTGGCTAAAAATCCTGTCCATTGGATTTGTTTGACATTCAGCTGAGTATTTTTGTTTTAAAGCCATTTGAGTCCAATATTATCAGTGATAATATCGAATTCTTTGGGTCTGAGGTAAAGGTTGAAGTGATGTAGGGCCCAGATTACTGTTGCAGTTTCTAATTCTGTTGCAGGGTAGTTCTTTTTAGCTGGTTTCAATGTTCTGCTAGCATAAGCAATTATTCGTTCATTTCTATTGTCATCTAACTGTGATAGGATGGCACCAAAGGCAGTATAAAAGGCATCTGTTGCTAACCAGAATTGGTTGCTGAAATCTGGATAGGCAAGAATTGGAGCTGTGGTTAGTTTTTCTTTGAAGATTTTAAATGCATTTTGGTGTTCAGCAGTCCATTTGTATTTGACGTTTTTGGTGGTAAGCTGGTTGAGAGGTTTTGCAATTTCTAAGAATCTTTTGATAAACTTCCAATAGTAGGAGGCTAACCCTATGAATTCTCTTAGTTCTGTAGTGTTTTGAGGGGTTTTGAAGTTTTTGACAGTGCTGATTTTTCCAGGGTCTGGTTTGATTCCATCTTTACTAATGATGTGACCAAGAAAGGCCAAGTTTGTTTTTCCAAAGTAGCATTTTTTGATGTTGAGTTTCAGTCTTGTTTTTTGTAATCGTTGAAAAACTTCTCGTAGGTGTTTTAAGTGTAATTTGAACAATAGAGAATAAACATCAGTATTGTCAAGATAAACGACTACTGACTTCCAAAGGAGTCCTTTGTACACAATATCTATTAATCTCTGAAATGTTGCTGGTGTATTGCATAATCCAAAAGACATTACATTGAATTTGTAGTTTCCTCCTTGGGTTGTGAAGGCTGTTTTGGGGCAATCTTTGGGATTCATAGCAACTTGCCAGTATCCGCTCTTTAAATCTAATGTTGAAAAGTATTTAGACTTTCCAAGAGCATCCAACATGTCATCAATTTGGGAAAGAGGGTATGCATCTCCAATACTGATGCTGTTGAGCTGTTGATAATCAACACAAAATTGTATCTTTCTATTTTTTTTTTTAACTAGGACCACAAGTAAGGCCTATAGACTCATTGATGGTTGAATAAGCCCATTGTTAAGCATCCATTGTACTTTTTTTCGGATAAATTGGTGACTTTCTGGAGTAATTCAGTAGGCTTGTTGTTGCCTTGATTTGGCATCTCCTGTATAGATTTGGTGTTGAACCAAATTGGTTCTTTCTAAGTCATTGTTGTTTTCAGTAAAGATATTGGCAAATTCTGCAATTAGCTCTTTATGCTGGTTCTGTTGTTGTGGTTCAAGTTGTCTCATGTTGATTTGAGATAGTTTTTCTATAACAACATGGTAGTTTTTAGAGCTGGGATTTGGGTTGATTTTTGGTAGTAAATGTCCAATAATTTCAGAAAAATCGGGGACTGTTTGGGGTAATTCTTGTTGAAAAATATTACTGTGAATAACTCCAATTTCTAAGTTATTTAATAAAACTATGAGGAAATTGTTGGAATTGTAAAAAGTAACTCAGATTTTCTTTGTTCCTTCTGGAATATAAATGTTTGGGATTGAGATATTATATTCCAAGCAGATTTGTTCATTGGACTCAAAAATTTGTTGTGTGGTTGTTGGCTTTTTACAAGTGTAAATTTCAGGGTGTTCTCCAAAGAGTGAAATGATAATTGGTTGTGAAAGTCGTAAAATCTGGTGAGATTCTTTCTGTTTATTGAGAGCTATGTTTACTAGAACTGTAAATCATCCAGTTGAACCAAAACCTTGAGTTCCTCTTTTACTTTTTCCCAATAGTTCTCTTTGATTGACTAATTGTAAACCCAAAATGTTGATTAAGAGTAAATAAATGGCTTGGGCAATTTTTTCGGCATGTTCAATCTTAAATGGCTTGTCAGTTTTGTTTTGGAGTATTACTGTTATGTCACCAATATATCTAGCATTGATTATTCCTCCTCTGACATTGATTTCTTTGCTTGCCAAAGAAGACCAAAAGGCGATTTGAACTATTGCTTCTGGCAAGATTTCGAGAGCAATTTTGAGGTTGATTTTTGTGAGAGATTTGGGTTTGAGAATGAGAGTATCCTTGTTTGAATATCTTAAGTCATATCCAGCATCAATTTCATGTGCTTTTTCAGGTTTTATTCCTTGTCCATTGTTGTTGAAGTATTTAAATTATAAGGCAGACTGGTTTTTGATGAGATAAATGGGTGTTGCTTCAATTTCTTCTGCTGCTTCAGGTTTTCCAAATTCAATTTCGTTCTCATTGTTTTTACTGGGCAGAGGAATGCTAAGAGCATAGCATTCAAGACACCACTGTTCATCACAAGACATAATGTATTTTTCACATAGCCTAATGTTCATTTGCTCTAATTGTTGAATTTGAGCTTCTTGGATTGGGTAAGTGTAACTTGCAATTTGGTGATAGACTTCTACTTCATCTTCATAATCAAATCCAGCTAATTCTATAATGTATTTAATGTATTCTGCTTTCTTTATTTAACAGACATCTTCTTTGGTAGCTTTATTAATTAATGCCATTGCTAGGTCGAAAATCATTTCAGCATCATGGGGGTAGTAATAAAGTTTGTTAAAAGCACTGTTGTATGCCACATTAAAGGGTGTTCCTCTTTTTACTTTTTCTGAAATTGATAAAACATATTGGCAGATCTGATCACAGACTCTTCCTCTCATTGCTACATCAATCCAATTGCATTTTTCTGGTAGCATATTTTCACAAGTCAAACAAGGAGTGTTGTCTTATTTTCTGCTTTTTTTTATTAGATGGCTCTATCGTTCTCTGTGGCAAGCCTTGCAGTAATAACAAGTATGATTTTCATATTCTTTTTCAGGTAAAATGCAGACTCTCATTGAGGAGAGTTTCTTGTGGCAGTCCTTGCATTTAAGTGGAATGTAGGGGTGTTGTTTTCGTGGTTTTAGTTTTGAATAGGGGACATTCCATCTGGTTGTTATTGGTTCTTTTGTTTTAAAAGAATTATTTGTTAAAAAGTACTGTTGTTCAGTTTCATTGGCCCAATTGGAGGTTGATCCAAGTGTCATAAATGTTTCAATAATGGGCTTTTCTTCTTCTGGTTTGAATTCAAAAGCCGGGGCTTTTTCAGAGCATTTGTTGAATGTACCACAAGTGACAGGTACCCAGGCGCGTTGTCCTTGGTAGGAGATTGTTAACTCTTGTGTCTCCCAATTCAGATTAGCATTGGCTTTTTGAAGCCAATCATTTCCAACAAGAGCTTGGTACTGAGGTGTGTCCATTACAAGAACTTTGACTGGAATGGTGATTCCATCAAAAATGAATGGAAAATTGTCAATTTTTCCTACTGGAGTCTTTTTCATGCCATTGGCAGTAATGATTACTGTTTGAGCTGGTCGGTCGACATTTCTCTTTAACTGTTGCATTAACTGGTAGGTGATGATACTTCCCATGGATCTACTGTTTAGGATCAAGCAAATTGCCTTTCCTTTGACTTTTGCTTCAGTGTACATAGCAGTGATTGCTTTTTGTTCATTGGTGGCTGCATTGCTAAGCAGGAATGATAACTCATTTGCTTCAAACTCAAAAAGAAATATGTCTGAAAGGTTGGCATTTTCAGCAATTCTGGCTGGTGGGATTGTGATAAGAATATAGGAAAAGTTTTGTTGTTATGCTGCAGCTTTACCTTTCGAGAGTGCAGTATGGTGAAAATCCTGTTCTTCAGGTATTGTAAGATAGCTAGGTTGAGTATAATAATGGGTGGGTCTTGGCTAAGCTGGATTTCAGAGAACTAATTGGTTGTTCGAATTAATTCTATTGTTGTTTACTTGGTATCGGTTTTGTGGTGTAAATTGATTTTGCAGAATTAATTTTCAAGCAAGCACTTGATAATGTTGTATGGATGGTTGTTGGTATTGCTGTTGAATTGGCTGTGGAGCAGGCTGATAATAGTTACTTTGATATTGGGGTCTTGGTAGATAGTAAGCTGGTAGTGGTAGTTGATAATAAGATTGCTGTGGTGGAGGATAATGTTGATTACTCCTATTTTGTTAGTCTTGTTGTAGCTTTCTGCAATTTTTTTTCCAGTGGCCAGAAATTCCACAGTAATGGCAACTCTGAGACTGGTTATTAGAGAATGATGTGAAGTTGTTTTGATTCTGTCTTTAAGGTGGTTGATATCTTTGGAGTTGCTATTGTTGTTGGTTGGTAAAATAGTTTTCGACTTTCTTTGTAAGTTGGTCAATTTTTTCTTCAGCTGCTGAGCTAGTCTCTCCAATGGCTAAGTTCATGAGCTTTGTATGATTAGCTTTTTCCATGGCCATTTCATATCTCTTTGCATGCTGAATGGCAGAGTTTAAATCTTCTGGAGCATGTGGGCAAACCTTTTTAATCAGTTTATCCTTTAAACCAGTAATAAATTGATCCAAGATTTGAGCATCAGAATAATAATCATTAGTTTCAAGTTGGCGAATTCATCTGAGAAGTTTGTTGAATTTTTCAATATAAGTCATAACAGATTCGGAGAGTTTTTGTTTGATATTGCGAAAACAATTTCGAAGTGTAATTGAGGTGTTGTTATCAGTGAATTGTTCTAAAAAGGCAGTTTTGAAAGCTGTCCAGTCATTAAAAATGGTGGTCAAGTTTTCAAATCATTCGCCTGCTGTTCCTTTGAGAAAGTAGAGAATTATTCTTAACATTCTGGCAGCATTCCATCCATTTGCATTTCCAGCTTTAGTAACTTGGTCAAGCCATTCTTGGGAACTGGTCTCAATATCTTCTTTATTAAATTTGGGAATTTTTGCAATATAAGCTGTCATTTTGTCTTCTTTCTCATTATCTGTTAATTCACTTTTTTCTTCAGATTCTACTTCTTCTTCAATAGATTCAGAAACATTTTTTTTATTGGCTAATGTTTTAGAGTGTTCACTTGTGTTTTCTGCTAAATAGTCAAGAAAATTGGTACTAGTCTAAAGAGTTTCTTGTTGTCTGGTGGGACTTCTGGGTGATGTATAATTTTCTAGTCTTGAAAATTGATTTAAAAGTGAATTAGGAGTTTCTGCTTGTGCAAGTGAAGCTAGAAAATGTGTAATAGTGAGTGGGAGTTTTGAACTGGTTTCTTGTTCAGGTGTTTGTAAGTGTTTGGCAGTTGTTTTTGATAGTATTGGAGTATTTAAGGTGGTTTTTGAGTATTGTTTCAATTTTTGTTTGCCTTTGTTGCTTGTTTCTGTCTCTGATTCAAAGTCAAAAGAGTATTTAAACTGTACTGGGTATTTTTCTTTACAATACTCAATAATGTTAAAATTAAGTTCTTAGAAGTAGGTAGTAAGTGTTTTACTGTTCAGGTCTTCTGTTTCCAATTGTGAATAGTGCACTAAATTATTGTAGAGGTTGCTTCTAACTTCTAAAATGTTGTAGTTTCCAAAAAGATAATTGTTGATGTGGTTTTCAATATATTGGTATACTAATTTTTTGACAACTTCAATTCCGTCTGGAATGTTGAATCTTTGCTTACAGTGTGTGTAAATTGACTGGTAATACTCTAGAGTTGCTGTGTCTGGTGTAGTTGCCACTTTGAATTTGTTGTTGCTGTGTTATTTCCATGGGAGAGCACCAAATATTGCTGGAGGTTTTTGGTCTCTTTTCTTGAATATTGTTGATGTTAATTTGCTGTGAATTTACGTTTCCAGGAAGTAGTTGAACCTCCAGTAACTGAATTTATTTTCAAATTATTTCCTATAATTTGAACTGCTGGGCTTATAAGTAGAATGGCCAATTCCATGTCAGTTGCTTTGTGTAGTTATGTTGTAGTAAACATCAACTCTTTCTCAAGAATTGCTCATCTGGAAGCTCACTAAAAATGTGTAGTTACTTTGCTGTGAAAGTTAACTCTTCTACAGGAATCTCATTTGTAGGCTACCCTAATAATTATAATAATAAAAATTAAAAGAAAGAAAAATAAAAAAAATGTAAAAGAAATAGAATTCTGTCAAGAGAAACATTTTCTATCCAGGTCTGGAGTCACTAACAGTTTATTGAAATTGGTAGCTAATCAATTTCAAAACTGTTTAGTAAGAATTGGTTAATTTCAAAAAAGAAATAATTAAGGATTTGATTTTTTGAATTATTTGATATTTATTTTGTTTTTGTGTATAAAGGATGATTCTAATTGTTAAATCTCAAGTAAGATACATTTTTTCGAAAAGAGAAGCTCTTCTTTTATATAACTTGTCATAACACTATTCTATGAACTTGAACTTTGCTCTTTTCTACAATTTCGCTGAACTAAAGATACATTTTGGTGAACTACAAGTTATTTCTGTGAACTATTAGATATTTCAGTGAACTATCAATTATTTTGGCAAATTTCTACAAATTTCGGCGAACTTTTAAATGTTACATATTTCGAGGTATTGCATGATTGATTATTGCACTTAGATTACATTTGTGTTATGTACAAATTGGGTTATTAATTAAATGATAATTTCAGACATTTTGCTAATGTAATAAGTGATAATTTGAAACAATAATATATACTAATTAATAATAAGATTTATAAGGGTAATTTCATGCTAAACAATATCTCTAATTTTGTCTGGTAACACTGGCCATTATGCTGAGAAAGAAATTAATAAAACTGTGGTTTTGGAAAGCTATGGATAAAACAATTAATTAAATCTCTGTTTATTATATAAAAAACTCAACCACAAAACCTTTAGACAATCAACACCTTCAGATTACCATCATTGCGAATAGCTTCTGAGCATCAAGTTATGGGTTTGTTATTTGCTTTAAGACCCCAAGTAATTACCTGTAATATTTGGTGTTTCCTGTGAAGTATAATTCTATAAAGAACTAGCACCCACAACAATCATCCAAAAGTGGCAGAATCAAAAATCATAGGAGCAAACCATTTAGGATTTGCCAAATTCTTGTTTCAACAGTACAGCCAACAATTAGGATTAAACAATAACCATTTCCCAGCAGAATCAGCCTTTAACTTTTACGTCAATAATAAAATCACAGACTGCTTAGAAGGAACAGTTAATATTGAATCTGCAAGAGAAAATTTCTATACAGAATTGTTCCTACATTCCAGTTTACCAAGAAACTACAGTTTCGTACCAATTATCAAAGAAATCAATTAAATTATTGAAAGATACACCCAACAACAATTTCCTATTACCTACACAGACAAAAGCAAAGGAAGATTGCAAACATTAGTGGTAACACCCAAAAAGATACAACCACCCACTTGGAAGAAAACTAGAATTGAATCACCAACCAATTCATTATATCATTATACATCAAAAAGTGCTATTAATATCTCTTTAACAGATGTATCCAGAATTTTGATCACCACTACCTCAACCAGATTTTGGAATCATGAGTTCATGGAAAGTAATGGAATCAGAAAAAAAAAAAAGTGAGAATCAGGAATTTACTTACCAAAACCCAATCCTAGAAAACCCAAAAGTTAAAACTCTGGACATTCAAACCCAGCAAACTCAAAACAATCCAAATCCTGAAACAATTAATCAGCAAAACTTATCTCCAGTAATCATCATCGATTAGCCACCAATTAAACCAATTATTGAACCAATTTAACTGCAGCTACTTTAGCAATCTATTCAACAACAACTTTAACTACCACCACTACAACAACAATAATCAATGGCTTACGCTCCAATTACAAAGATAGGAAAATTTACTGGCAAAGAAGATGATACCCAAATATGACTCAATGATATAGAAAAAGCCATTACAGCCAATGGATGGAATGATGACAGAGTCTTTTAAGCAATCCCCTATTTTCTCCAAAATACCATTAACTCATAGTATTAAAGTTTAGCCACCAAATTTCAAACATTCCAGGAATTTAAAATTGCATTCTTGAGATATTTCAGTAATAATAACAGTATTAATTGCTTAGCAAACATTTTCACTATAATCAAACAAAGAGAAACTGAAGCAGTTACCATTTACTTGGGACACTTCTACAAGAACTTGTGCCAAATTTAAGCAATCTAAGCTGACTATTTTACAACACCACAGATTTTGAACCAGTTTATCCAAAGACTATGCAGTAGTCTTCTTCAATGCCTATAACCATTACATCCAGCAATACTCCAAGATACAGTCACACAGACCAAAGACTTTAAGTTAACTGAATTAGAGACTAACCATAGCCAAGCTGTAAAACTAGTAATAAACAGATCATCTAACTTGGATTCCAAATTGAAACAACTCAGTGATTCAATTAATTACAAATTAGAAAGGTACTTAGCTGACAATCACACAATTTATCAGCTACTTTAATAATGCAATAATTCTGGAAACATGAATCGCTCCCAAAATCAGTTGCGTCCCTCATTATCATTCACTCAGCCATAGCAACAAAAGACGTGTATCTGTCACAACTGTGGTAAACAAGACCACTTAAGAATTGACTGTCATTTTTACAATAACAATCCACAATTAGAAAATCAATATTAAAATCCTAATTACCAGTGTTATAGATAAACTTTGTTGGTTGTTGGAGTAAATAACAAACTCATAACTTGGTGCTCAAAGCTGTTGTTGATGATGAAATCTGAAGGTGTGTTATCTGAAGGTTTTGTTGTGGAGTTCTTTGTATAATAGACAGAGATTCAGTGGTAATAGTTTTATCCATAGCTTCCTAAAACCGCAGTTTTGTCAATTTCTTTCTCAATGTGATGACTGGTGTTTTTCCTAGTAAGCTAATCTCAATTGAGTGTCCTACCCTTATTTCTGGGTCTTTTACTAGTGCTATATCCTGACATCAGTACTCCACATATTAATTCTCAATAGAGTTAGTAATAACAACAATTAAGACAAGAAAATAAAAAAAATGACATAAAGAAATGAGCCAAGACAATGTACAAGTTAGTATCTGTCAATAGTTGTGATCAAAAGCTATTATTCTAATGTGGTTAAGTATCAATTGCTATCAACATGAAGTGTTGATAATAAAGAGTGGATTTGGATGGTAAATAATTTATTTATTCAATATTTGTGAATGGGAGATTTTTAATTAAAAGATTCTACTTTTTCTATTTCTAACACTACCACTATATATACATAATTGATGTTCTATGAGATTGCTCACATTTCCAAGCAATATGCTATGATTTTTTGAGTAATATTCACATTGCTGAGTAATGTGCTCTAATTTTTTAACATTGCTTCATATTGCTGAGCAATATGTCATGTTTTCTGACATTGTTTTACATTGCTGAGCAATGTGTCATGATTTCTGACATTGCTCCACATTGTTGAGCAATGTGCTCACATGCGAAATATTATTTTCTCATTGGTCTGCTATTTTCTATATCTGTTTTTTTTTATGAGTAACATTATCTCTTCCTTTTAATATTGAGCTCCATCAAAATCTTCATTTTGAATTACTTCTAATACTTCTTTTTCAAGTATTGTTTGTTTGACTCTGTTTTTCACATTTTTTACTTGTGTATTGTTTATTTTTCCCCATTGGTTAATGGTTATGGTTTCCATGTTAGAGTGTAACAGTATTTCTGGATAGTTCTGAAATATGTTGTGTAGTTGGTACATTGTTTTAACATATAGTATTGAATTAGTTTTCTTTCTGATAAATTCTTCAATTTGTTGTATCATGTCTTGGTTGAATATTCTCTTAGATTTGTTAATATACAACTCCTGAATATTCAACTTTCGACTTAACTGATAGTAGCAATATGATATTGGAAGTTGTTCTGTTTATTGCTTTCAATTTTCTTTTGTAAGCTCTTCTGTTGGTGTTGTTACCAGACAAAATTAGAGATATTATTTAGCATGAAATTACTCTTATAATTCTTATTATTAATTAGTACATATTATTGTTTCAAATTATCACATATTACATTAGCAAAATATCCAAAATTATCATTTAATTAATAACCTAATTTGTACAAAACACAAATGTGACTTAATTATGATGATCAATTATGCAATAACTCGAACTATGTAACATTTAAAAGTTCACTGAAATTTGTAGAAATTTGCTGAAATAAGTGATAGTTCACCGAAATATTTAATAGTTTGCAGAAATAACTTGTAGTTTGCCAAAATGTATCTTTAGTTCAGCAAAATTGTAGAAAAGAGCAAAGTTCAAGTTTATAAAATAGTGTTACAACAAGTTGTATAAAAGAAGAGCTTCTCTCTTCGAGAAAATATATCTTACTTTAGATTTATTACTTAGAACCATTCTTATACACACAAAAAGAAAGAAATATTAAATAATTTGAAAAACCAAATTTTTTAATTATTGCACTTGGAAAATTCTCAAAACCCAACTAACATTTTGAAATTGATTAGCTACCAATTTCAGTAAACTGTTAGTGACTCCAGGCCTGGATAGAAAACATTTCTCTTGATAAAATCCTATTTCTTTTACATTTCTTTTATTTTTCTTTTCTTTTCTTATTACAATTATTAGGGTAGCCTACAGATGAGATTCCTGTAGAAGAGTTGACTTTTACAGCAAAGTAACTACACATTTTTAGTGAGCTTCTAAATGAACAATTCTTGGGAAAGAGTTAATGTTTACTACAATGTAACTACAGTCAAGTAACTGGTATGGAATTAGTCATTCCATTATAAGCCCAGCAGTTCAAATTATCTCCTATAATTTGAAGATAAATTCAGTTACTGGAAGTTCAATCATATCCAGAAAACGTGAATTCACAGCAAACAGGCATAAACAACATTTAAGAAAAGAGACCAAAAAATCTCCAGTAACATTTGGTGCTCTCCCATGGAAATAACACAGCAACAACAAAATTCAAAGTGGCGACCACACCAGACACAGCAACTCTAGAGTATTATCAGTCAATTTACACCCACTGCAAACAAAGATTTAACATCCCCAATAGAATTGAAGTTGTTAAGAAATCAGTATACCAATACATTAAAAACTGCATTAACAATTATCTTTTTGGAAACTACAACATTTCAGAAGTTAGAAGCAACCTCTACAATAATTTAGTACACTATTCACAATTGGGAACAGAAGACCTGAACAGTGATACACTTGCTACCTATTTTCAAGAACTTAATTTTAACATTATTGAGTATTGTGAAGAAAAATACCCAGTACAGTCTCAATACTCTATTGATTTTGAATCAGAAACAGAAAAAAGCAACAAAGACAAACAAAAAGCAAAACAACACTCAAAAACCACTCCAAACACTTCAATACTGATGAAGACAACTACCAAACACTTGCAAACACCTGAACAAGGAACTAGTTTAAGAGTATCATTCATTATCACACTTTTTCCAGTTTCACTTGCCCAAACACAAACTCCAAACTCCTCTTTAAATCGATTCTTAAGACCAGAAGATTTTACATCACCCAGAAGTCCCACCAGACAACAAGAACCCCTTCAAACTAGTACCAATCTTTTTGACTTTTTAGCAGAGAGTTAAAGTGAACACTCTGAGACAGCAGCAAACGAAAAAAACAACTCTGAAACACCTGAAGAAGAATTAATAAACAGTGAGAACAAAGAAGACAAAATGACAGCATACATCACAAAAATCCTTAAATTTAACAGAGAAGATATTGAGACCAGTTCTCAAGAATGGCTCGACCAAGTTATCAAAGCTGAAAATGCAAACGAATAAAATGTTGCCAGAATGTTAAGAACAATTCCCTACTTTTTTAAAGAAACAGTAAACAAATAGTTTGAAAACTTAACCACCCCTTTTGATGACTAGACAGCTTTTAAAACTGCTTTCTTAGAACAATTCATTGATAACAACACCTCAATCATACTTCAAAATTGTTTTCGCAATATCAAACAAAAATTCTCTGAATCTGTCATGACTTATATTGGGAAATTCAACAAACTTCTCAGACAAATTTGCCAACTTAAAACTAATGATTATTATTCCAACACTCAAATCTTGGATCAATTTATTGCTGGTTTAAAGGATAAACTGATTAAAAAAGTTTGCTCACATGCTTCAGAAAATTTAAACTCTGCCATACAGCATGCAAAAAGATACAAAATGGCCATAGAAGAGACCAATCGCACAAAACTTGTAAATTTGGCAATTGGAAAAACCAGCTCAGCAGCTGAGAAAAAAATTGACCAACTCACAAAGAAGTTTGAAAACTATTTCACCAATCAACAACAACAGCAACCGCAAAGATATTAACCACTCCAAAGACAAAATCAAAATAATTTTGCACCACTTTCTAATAACCAGCCTCAGAATTGCCATTACTGTGGAATCCCTGGCCACTAAAAAAGAGATTGCAGAAAGCTACAATGAGACCAACAAAATAGGAGTAATCAATGTTACCCTCTACTATAGCAATCTTATTATCAACCACCACTACCAGCTTACTATCTACCAAGATCCCAATACCAAAGTAACTATTATCAGCCCGCCCCATAGCCAATCCAACAGCAATACCAACAACCACCCACACAACATTATCAAGTACCTGCTTAAAGATTGATTCTGCAAAATCAATTCATACCACAAAACTGATACCAAGTAAACAACAATAAAATCAATTCAAACAACCAATTGGTTCTCTGAAATTCAGCTCAGCCAAAACCCAACCACTATTATATTCAACCTAGTTATCTTACAATACCTGAAGAACAGGATTTTCATCATACTGTACTCTCAGAAGGTAGAGCTGCAGCATGACAACAAAACCCTTCCTATACTCCTATCACAATCTCACCAGCCAGAATTGCTAAAAACACCAACCTTTCAGATATATTCCTTTTCGAATTTAAAGCAAATAAATCACCATTCTTGCTTAGCAATGCAGTGGCTAATGAGCAAAAAGCCATCACTGTAATATACATAGAAGCTAAAGTAGAAGGAAAGCCAATTCACTTGATTCTAGACAGTGGATCTGTCAGAAGCATCATCACATATCAATTGATGCAGCAGCTAAAGAGAAATATTGACCAACCAGCTCAAACAGTTATTGTCACTGCTAATGACATAAAAAAGATTCCAGTAGGAGAAATTGACAACTTTTCATTCACAATTGATGGAACCACCATTCCAGTCAAAGTTCTGGTCATGGATGCTCCTCAATATCAAGCTCTCATCAGAAATGATTGGCTCCAAAAAGCCAATACTAATCTGAATTGGGAAACATAAGAGTTAACAATCTCCTACCAAAGACAACACGCCTAAATACTTGCCACTTGTAGTACATTTAACAAATGCTCCGAAAAAGCCCCAGCTTTTGAATTCGAACTGGAAGAAGAAAAACCCATCATTGAAACATTTATGGCACTTGGATCAATCTCCAATTGGGCTGATGAAACTGAACAACAGTATTTTTTAACAAATGATTCTCTTGAAACAAAAGAACCAGTGACACCCAGATGAAATGTTTCCTATTCAAAACCAGAACCACGAAAACAATGCTCTTACATTCCACTCAAATGCAAAGATTGTCACAAGAAACTTTTATCAATAGGAGCCTGCATTTCACCTGAAGAAGAATATGGAAATCATACTTGTTATTACTGTAAGACTTGCCACAGAAAATGATGGGGCCATCTAATAAAAAGAAGTGAAAAATGGGACAACACTCTTTGTTTGACTTGTGGAGATATGTTACCAGAAGAATGCAATTGGATTGATGTAGCAATAAGAGGAAAAGTCTGCAATCAAACCTGCCAATATGCTTTATCAATTTCAGAAAAAGTCAAAAGAAGAACACCTTTTGATGCTGCTTACAACAGCACTCTCAACAAACTGTACCATTACCCTTACAATGCCAAAATAATTTTCAATCTAGCAATGGCTTTAATCAACAGAGCCACTCAAAAAAATGTTTGTTAAATGAAAAAATCAGAATACATTGCATACACCTTTGAAATTGCTGGATACAACTATGAAGATAAAGTAGAAGCATATCACCAAATTGCCAGTCACACCTACCTGACCAAAGAAGCTCAAGCTCAATGGCTAGAGCAAATGAACATTAAATTATGTGAGGAATACATAATGCCTTGTGATAAACAATGGTGTCCTGAATACTATGCTCTTAGCATTCCCTAGCCCAGCAAAAGTAATGAATACGAAATTGAATTCAGAGAACCTGAAGCAACAGAAGAAATAAAAGCCACATCCATCTATCTCATCAAAAATCAGCCTGCTTCACAACTCAAATATTTCAACAACAATAGACAAGAAATAAAGCCTGAAAAAGCCCACAAAATTGATGCTGGATACAATCTAAAATATCCAGAAAAAGATACCTTTACTCTCAAACCTAAATTGCTTACAAAAATCAACCTTAAAATTGCTCTTGAAATCCCACCAGGAGCAATGGTCCAAATCGTTTCACAATCATCATTGGCAAGCAAAGAAATTAATGTTAGAGAAGGAATCATAGATGCGGGATATACAAGAGACATTACAATCATGTTATAAAATGAAACCAATAAACCTTTTCAGATTGAACATGCTGAAAAAATTGCTCAAGTTATTTATTTACCTTTAATCAACATTTCGGGTTTACAATTAGTCAGTCAAAAAAAACAATTGGGAAAAAGTGAAAGAAGAACCAAAGGTTTTGGTTCAACTGGATGATTCACAGTTCCAGTAAACATAGCTTTTAATGAACAAAATGAATCTCACCAGATTCTACAACTTCTACAACCAATTACTATTTCACTCTTTGGAAAACATCCAGAAATCTACATCTGCCCAAAGCCAACAACCACACAACAAATTTTTGAGTACAATAAACAAATCTGCCTAGAACATAATATTTCGATCCTAAATATTTATATTCTAGAAGGAACCAAGAAAGTCCGAGTTACTTTTTACAATCCCAACAATTACCCCATAGTTTTATTAAATAACTTAGAAATTGAAGTCATTCACAGTAACATCTTTCAACAAGAACTATCTCAGATGATTCTCAATTTTTTGGAAATTATTGAACATTTACTACTAAAAATCAACCCAAATCTCAGCTCTGAAAACTACTATGTTGTCATGGAAAAACTATCTCGAATCAACATGGGACAACTTGAACCACAACAACAGAGCCAGCTTAAAGAGCTAATTGTAGAATTTGCTAATATTTTTGCCAAAAACAACAATGACTTAGGAAGGACCAATTTGGTTCAACACCAAATCTATACAGGAGATGCCAAACCAAGGCAACAACAAGCCTACCAAGTTGCTCCAGAAAGTCACCAATTTATCCAAGAAGAAGTACAACGGATGCTTAACAATAGGCTTATTCAACCATCAATGAGTCTATAGGCCTCACCTGTGGTCCTAGTTAAAAAGAAAAATAGAAAGATACAATTTTGTGTTGGTTATCAACAGCTCAACAGCATCAGTATTGGAGATGCCTACCCTCTTCCCCAAATTGATGACATGTTGGATGCTCTTGGAAAGTCTAAATACTTTTCAACATTAGATTTAGAGAGCAGATACTGGCAAGTTGCTATGGATCCCAAAGATCACCCCAAAACAGCATTTACCACTCAAGGAAGAAATTACAAGTTTAACATAATGCCTTTTAGATTATGCAATGCACCTGCAACATTCTAAAGACTCATGGATATTGTTTACAAAGACCTCCTTTGGAAATCAGTAGTCATTTATCTTGATGATACTGATGTTTATTCACCATCTTTTAAAGTATACTTAAAACACCTGCGAGAAGTTTTTCAATGATTATGGAAAACAGGACTGAAACTGAACATTGAGAAATACTACTTTGGAAAAACAAGTTTGGCTTTTCTTGGTCATATTGTTAGCAAAGATGGAATTAAACCAGACCCTGGAAAAATCAGCACTGTCAAGAACTTCAAGACTCCACAAAATACCACAGAATTAAGAGGATTTATTGGATTAGCATCCTATTACTTGAAATTCATCAGAGGATTCTTGGAAATTGCAAAACCTCTCAACCAGCTCACTACTAAAAACGTTGAATACAAATGGACAGAAGAACACCAAAATGTCTTCGAGATACTTAAGAAAAAACTCACAACAGCTCCAATTCTCGCCTATTCAGTTTACAGCAACCAATTCCAGTTAGCAACAGATGCCTTTTATACTGTCTTTGGTGCTATTCTATCACAGTTAGATGACAATGGAAATAAGTGCTTATGCTAACAGAACATTGAAACCAGCTGAAAAGAACTACCTTACAACAGAATTAGAAACTGCAGCAGTAATCTGGGCTCTACATTACTTCAACCTTTACCTCAGACCCAAAGAATTTGATATTATCACTGATAATATTGGACTCAAATGGCTTCAGAACAAAAACACCCAGCTGAATGCAAAACAAATCTGATGAACAGGATTTTTAGCCAATTACCAATACATTGTACACCACAAACCAGGAAAACTCCACACCAACGTGAATTGTCTCTCAAGAATGAGACAAGATTAAAAAACAATATCAACACTCATTTGAATTAACAGCAACAAAACAACAAACAATGAACCCCAAAAACTACCACAATTTTAAACAATATCTGGAGACATTAACAATCCCAACAGATTGGTTCCCAGATGAAAAACATCAGTTACAACAACAAGCCAAACAATACTTCTTACACAATAACATTATTTATTATCAAAACTTCAGTAAACCAAACAGTCTACTCAGATTAGTATAGGAACATGAAAAAGAAACTATTTTATATAATATGCACTCAGACTTTTCATCAGCACATCTAGGAAAAGACAGCACCACTCAGAGAACACTAGAATATTACTTTTGGCCTCGAATGAGAAAAAACATTCATGAATATGTTAAATCTTGTGATAGTTGTCAAAAAAGAGAAGAAACTTGCTTTATAGAATCTTTAAACCCAATCAAAGTTGGCATCGATTTAGTTGGACCACTATCTGTCACAAACCAAGGAAACCATTATATTGCAGTAGCTATAGACTATCTTATTAAATGGCCCAAAGCCAGAGCCATTCAACGAGCAGATGTGAAATTAGTAGCAAATTTTATTTACAAAGACATTATCTGTAAACACAGATGTCCAATCAAACTTTTATCCAATTAAGGAACACATTTTGTGAACAATCTAATTCAAAAAATCTGTGAACAATTTAATGTCAAAAGACCTCTATCTTTGTTCTACCATCCACAGACAAATAGACTTGTAGAACGTTTTAACAGAACATTGTGTGAGTCATTAGCCAAAGTCTCAACCAATTTTGAGCAAAAATAGAATATCTTTATTCTATCAGTGTTACTAGCATACAGAACACTAAAACAAGATACCACAAAACACACACCATTTGATTTAACTTATGGAAGGACAGCAACGTTACCAATTAGTTTCACAGTGGAAATATAACCAGCACAACCAATCGATGAAAACAATTTCCAGGAAACACTACAACGAAGAGCTTACACTCTGCTTAGCACATTGAAAGGAAAATGACGAATAGCAGCCACCCATATTGAACACTCCCAAGCTTAACAAAAAGAACGGCATGACAACAAATTGCCTCCAGTCACCAATGAATTTAAAGTTGGAAATAAAGTTTTCTTACACAGAACTAAAACTGAAAAACAATGGAGTAGAAAATTTGAAAATAAATAAGATAGACCATTCTTTATCCATGAAATCCTAGGCAACGGATCATATAAGCTAAGACTTGATGACAAAATCCTAGCAAAAGTCGCACATGGAAATTGTTTGAAACACTATAATTTCAGAAACAATCCTGAACCATTAATTTCACAAATTGGTACACATTCTCCTTTAATCAATTCCGAAGATATTTTCCAAAACTTAGAACCAATAGTTGTCATTGAACAACCTCTCAACTTGAACACTTAATTTAGTTTACTATAGTTATTCTTTTATAATTTATAAAAAATGATTTCACCAAAACAAAAACAAAACAAAACATACTGGAAGACAAAAATAACATAAAAATCTTACATATCAAAAATAAATTCAATCTATTTCTTTTCATTCTAATTTTTATAATGATTATCTCTCAAAATATTCAACAATTATTTCAAAAACTAATGCTAGATTTAAAAACAATATCCGAATTATCCATTACTATTACTGGAAACCACATTAATTATACCCAAACAGAAGTAGTTACAAATTTAGTTCCAAATTCACAAAAATATCACTCTTATAGAAAAAACACAAAAAGTTATTCTGGAATTCATCTACCAAAACTTTTGAAGCTTGCTTTAAGAGAAAACTTATTGCTCACTCCTATTAGTGTTCTACTAAATACTACTATTCAACAAAAACTTCAACTGTGTCTTAATGAAGAAAACAGCAAATACTCCCCAATATATAGATATTTTTACATGGAAAAAACACTTCACAAACAAAAACTGAAGCTTACAGCAGCAAATCTCACAAAAGAAACTATTTAAAAACAGCTCCACAAAGAATTCAAGACAACAGCTGGATCTACAAACAGCTGCTACAAACTTAGAGCAGCCCTTAGACTTTACAATCTATTTCACATCTGTGAAAACGTCTTACAAAACCCAATTTTTCAATCCTTGAAGATTCAATATAACAGAAAGCTCACAGAACTAAAATTTCAACAATTTTTAGACCAAATTTCTTCAATAATTTTGAATTACTATTTGGAAATGACAGACAGTACTTGGACTTCAATGGAGCTCAGTCTTGAGGAAGAGATTATTTTACCAGACAAAATTAGAGATATTATTTAGCATGAAATTACCCTTATAATTCCTATCATTAATTAGTACATATTATTGTTTTAAATTATTACATATTACATTAGCAAAATATCCAAAATTATCATTTAATTAATAACCCAATTTGTACAAAACACAAATATAACTTAATTATGATGATCAATCATGTAATAACCCGAACTATATAATATTCAAGAGTTCACCGAAATTTGTAGAAATTTGCTGAAATAAGTGATAGTTCACCGAAATATTTAATAGTTTGCAGAAATAACTTGTAATTTGCCAAAATATATCTTTAGTTTAGCAAAATTGTAGAAAAGAGCAAAGTTCAAATTCATAAAATAGTGTTACAACAAGTTGTATAAAAAAAGAGCTTTTCTCTTCGAAAAAATGTATCTTACTTTAGATTTATTACTTAGAATCATTCTTATATACACAAAAAGAAATAAATATCAAATAATTCGAAAAACCAAATTCTTTAATTATTGCACTTGGAAAATTCTCAAAACCCAACTAACATTTTGAAATTGATTAGCTACCAATTTCAGTAAACTGTTAGTGACTTCAGGTCTGGATAGAAAACATTTCCCTTGATAAAATCCTATTTCTTTTACATTTTTTTTATTTTTCTTTTCTTTTCTTATTACAATCATTAAGGTAGCCTACAGACAAGATTCCTGTAGAAGAGTTGACTTTTACAGCAAAGTAACTACACATTTTTAGTAAGCTTCCAGATGAGCAATTCCTGGGAAAGAGTTAATGTTTACTACAACATAACTACATAAAGCAACTGGTATGGAATTGGCCATTCCACTTATAAGCCCAGCAAGTTCAAATTATAGAAAATGATTTGAAGATAAATTCAGTTACTGGAGGTCCAACTACTTTCTGGAAATGTGAATTTACAACAAATCAACATTAACAACATTTAAGAAAAGAGACCAAAAAACCTTTAGTAACAGTGTTATAATAGGTATTTTCCCAAAAGTATTCTTTACTTTTTCTATTAAGTTATCTGTCCAGTTTTTATTATTCTTTGGTAGTCACTGATATGGTGTATTCTTTGTCTTTCTTTTTGTGTTTCAATAGCAAATTGTTTGGTTGTTGATGACAATTTCCATGTTTAACTGTTGTTGACTTAATGCCTGAGGCAGTTGTTAAACTATGGTGTGAATGTGATCTGGTATTTCCATTTTTCTTGGTTGCTTTTGTCATGTGTACTGTGTCTTTATATCCTCTTTTGGTTGTTCAATTCAATGTGTTTGGTTCAATAACTATGATTGATTCCAGATCTTGTGGAATCTCATTTGGTTGAACTATTATTTTTTGTACTCCCAACTGTGAAATGGTATTGGAAAATGATGATGCTATCTGGTGATATGGTTTTAGTTGATCACCATGTGCTGCTTTGGTTAAGATTTTGTTGTTCCATCTTAATTTATAAGCTCCATTTCCTAGAATTTCTTCTATGTGAAATGATTCATCCTATTTGGGGTCGAATTTTCCACTCCATTGTTTTTCTGCTTTGGTACAATGTAATAGTACTTTGTCTCCAATCTTGAATTCCACTGGTTTATCTGGTAGTTGGTTATTATGTTATTCTTTTTGCTTTTCTTGTGCTTTTTGGATATTATCAGCTACTTTCTATTGTCTGTTTTCTAGTGTTTCTATTAAGTTATATGTTCTTTTCAACAATGTTTCTTGGAAATTATCTTCTGTTATTGGTTCAGCTAAATATGTATTGATCTCTATCTCAACTGGTAATGTTGCTGTTCTACCATATACCAATTCAAATAGTGTTGCTTGTGTGATATCTTGCTTCATTGTCTGATAAGCAAATAATACTGATAATATAAACAAATCTCATTCGTCCTGATTTTCTTGGCTGATTTTGGCAATTGCTTCACACAGTGTTCTATTAAATCTTTTAACTAAGTCATTCATTTGTAGATGGTATGGTAATAATAATGATCTTTTTATTCTAAATTTCTGGCTTAATTCTGCTAATGTTTTGTTTACAAAGTGAGTTCTTTGATCTGATAATAGTTCTTTTGGATATCTATGTTGACAAATTAAATCTTGATGGACAAATTCAATAATGGATTCTGCATCTGCTCTTTAAATGGCTTTTGCTTTTGGCCATTTTGTGAGATAGTCTATGGCTACTGCAATATATTTGTTGTCTCTGCTGGTAATTGTTAATGGTCTGACTAAGTCAATTCCAATATGGTCGAATGGTTGTCACACTTTGATTGGTTTTAATAGTTTATTGGGTTTTGTTCCACCTCTTCTCTGACAAGCATCACAATTCTGAACATATTGAATGATATCTGGATATATTGATAACCAATAGTATCTTTTTCTGGTTCTTTCCATAGTTGCTTCTTTATGAAAATGTTCTGCTGTTAGATCTGAATACATATTGAATAATATTGTCTCTTTTTCTGGTTCTGTAATGACTTTTATTGGTTAATCTGAATTTCTTCTGTTTTTCCAGTAAAGTATATTTTTATAATTGATAAAATGTTTTGATTGTTGTTTGATATTATTTCGCTCATTTTGAGATAATTTCTCCTTAAACTGTTGAGTATTTATATAATGTTGTAATTGTTGATATTTTTGTATGTTCATCTTTTGTTATATTTTTGTTGGGTTTGTTCTGGTTTTGTTATATTTTTATGTTGAAATGTTTTTTGATTTGTCTTATTTGCAACAAACTGTTGTTACCTGAGTAGAAAAACTGATCCAAGGTTATGAAGAAACGTGACCAAAACGTGACATAACACAGAATAATGCACAATAATGTTGGATAATGCGTTATAACGTAGGATAACATGTTATAATACAGAATAACACAAAATAGCATGCTGTTACAGTTTAAGAATTTAGAAAAAAGAATCATAAAAATAATACAAACTATTCAATCATAATATAGCACAGTAATAATCTTAGAAAGGTAATGATTAACATAGTAGCAAATACCATCTCGCGATAGTGGCAAGCACCAGTTCACAATAGCAGCCAACACCAACTGATGATAGCAGCAAACACCAGGTTGAAATATCAAAAAGAAAGTATTTTCTTGTAGAACTATAAACATGTATATATACAATAGTTTTAATATTGGGAAATAATTAAT
>JAAOMT010000664.1:1265046-1276131 GCA_016748015.1 Geosiphon pyriformis
AGCTCCAAAAATTAGCAAAACACTATTTCATCCAAAATCACATACTTTATTACCAGAATCGACAAAATCCAGATAATCCATTAAGAGTTATAACCATGGATGAAAAAGAAACTATCTTATTTAACATGCACTCAGATATTCATTCAGGCCACTTTGGAAAAACAGCAACCATCTAACGTGCAACTAGCCGTTACTATTGGCCAAAAATGAGCTCAGACATAATCCAATACATAAGAAATTGTGACCCATGCCAATGAAGAGGAGGAGCAAAAACAACTATCCAACTATTAGAATCTTTCATTGGAAAAACCAACACTACATTCCATTCAAAAACAGTTTACAGAATTTTCAAAGCATTTGAAAACTGTCACAAATTATTGTTGGACCCAACCATGAACATAATAACAACCAACAGTATTGGACGACTTACCAACTCGCAATTTCAAGAATTACAACAACAAATTAATAACACAGTATTGAACCACTATAGTAACTTAGAATTTAATAAAGAAATTAACTTCGATTTTGACGGAGCTCAATCTTGAAAGGAGGGGATAATGTTACAGTTTAAGAATTTAGAAAAAAGAATCATAAAAATAATACAAACTATTCAATCATAATATAGCACAGTAATAATCTTAGAAAGGTAATGATTAACATAGTAGCAAACACCATCTCGCGATAGTGGCAAGCACCAGTTCACAATAGCAGCCAACACCAACTGGTGATAGCAGCAAACACCAGGTTGAAATATCAAAAAGAAAGTATTTTCTCGTAGAACTACAAACATGTATATATACAGTAGTTTTAATATTGGGAAATAATCAATCAAGTAATAAAAATCATAGCTTATCAAGCAATAGATCCAATTTTATCCAACAAACTCCACTTTAAATCATACTTTCAAATTAAATATTCCAAGAAACCTTTAAAATCAAAAAGAAATGAAAAAGAATATTTAAAACTGAACTATCACAACCCAAAGTATTAAGAAACTTACTTGTATTATTTATTGAATGAAACTATCATTCATCAACTGAATCCCTTGGAAGAATAATCCTTGATCAAGATTATTCACGTTGTTACTAATTGATAAAAGCTTTATTGTGAGAATTAGAAAAGCGCTAAAGACCATTAACATTCTGTGTTTCTAGATTAGAGAAACACATCAGGCAATTGCAAGGATAGCCTCAGAGAAGACCCCAGACAATGGGTAGATTTCAGTTCAGCCTTTGAGAAGGAGTACATAAACACACACAACAATTAAGAATTAAAGAATAACTTACATCGCAACAGTAAAAAGAAAGCCTTCAGTATAACAGTGACATTATCACACAAATAGAACTGAGGAACTCACGAAAGACTGATTGCAATTAAAGCGGGATATCAGCAATTAAATATAACAAGAAAACCATTCCGTAACAATGCAATAACATAAGATAATGTGTTATAATGCAGAATAACACAGAATAACATGTAATAACATCAGATAACATATTATAACATAGGATAACTAGTGATAATGTAGAAAAACAAAGCAATAACAGAAACAACAAAGCAATAACTAGCAATAGTGAGACAATTGAAAGCAATCCTGTAAAACCAAAAGAATATATAAAAGCAAGTAGTTATAGAAGTGAGAAAAGACAGACAGATAGATACAAATCTCTAGACCAGAATTAAAATATCCATACCCCTTCATCCTTTATTATCTTCCCTATTTCATCTCCTGAAATAAACCAATTATTAAAGAAATCAGAATCACGAATTCATGTTCTCAAACTTTGTGGAATTTACATGAATTAACCCTTGTCTCATACCTCCATTCTAAAACAGATGCTTTTAGCATAACCGTCTCGAATTTATTAACAATTTGGACCAATCGCTCTTGATCACGGCAATTGACAATACTAATTTATCTTTTCTCTTTTTTTTTTTTTTTTTTTTTTTTTTTTTTTTTTTTTTTTTTTTTTTTTTCTTTTTCTGTCTTATTTTTGTGGAGTAGCAACATAGTAAAATTGACTGTTTGAGAATAGACTTCGTGATAACCTGGTAAAAAAAGGAAGCTCCTCCTAAGTTTTGGATATTAACATTATCTTGTTAGCTTACCAGAAGGACAAAAAAACAATGCCAGACCCTAATGACTGCACTTGTTAGCTCAGAGAAGAAAGCTCACATTTACGAAAAACATTGCAATTGATGAAAGACAAATTCTGTGCCTTATAACCAAAGAACTCAACAGGTCAAATTCACATCCAGGAATAGAGACTGATAATTAAGATTAAGCCAACAGAATTACACAGAAGACACATCATCAATAATTAAGAGTGCCAAACGTTACCATTTCTCATACCCACCAAGTTTACCCGTAATATTTGGTGCTCTCTGTGAGGTTATAAATCCACAGAGACAGAGCACTCTCAAAAATACATAAAAGTGGTGACTATTGGAACAATAGGAAAGGACCACTTCTTGTACGGAAAAGCACTATTTCAATACTTTCAAAAAGACCTAGGAATACCAGCAGAAACTGCTTATGCAGAAAGTGATTTTTGTAACTATATTAATGCAAAAATTGACTGCTTATTAGGCCGTGCAACTGATATAGGAAGACTTGAAGAACAAATCTATCAAAGCTTACTAGGGTACTCAACAGCCATAACTACCTGAACAATTACTAAAACTCTGTGCATAATTAATACAGACATTAAATATTATGTGGCACAATGATTCCCTCAAGTATAACAACCAGTGGAATCCAACTCTGAGGAATACGAAAATGAATCCAACAACTCCATAACTGCCCAAGCCAAGTTCACGGTCAACAAAAAACCAAGGGTTCTCTCCCCAAAAACTCTATCATACCATTAGACACTCCAGAGTAGAATTGTATTCAACCCACCCCCGGAAACCCAGTCAGAAACACCACGAACTCCTGGAAATCCACACCCTTGGAATCAACACAGTTAGACCAAATCACTAGGAGAATACAGATCACTGTTTGGAAATCTTACTCCAGCAGCCAGTCAAACAGAAGAAAACCCATCAACTTGGGAACAGCCATCAGCACAAAACCTAGCAGAATCAGCATCTTCCCTGACAAAAGAAACAGCTATCTTACAACTTATTGGTTCAAGCAACAAAGGAAAGCAACCAGCATTAGTATCTGGAGAACACTCGAATACGTGGACACCAATTTTTTTAAACATAACCAGTAACACCCCACCCATTAACCAGATCATAGCTTACTGGAATATCACTAAATTGGAAAAATTCTTTGGTGAAAAAAATAACGCATATTCTTGGATCGCGAACGCCGAGAAAGCAATTACTACTAACAGTTGAAACAACAACTGCACAATTCAGGCACTGCCATTCTTTTTGACTAGAACTGCCAATTTGTGATACCAGAGTCTTGCAGAAAAGCCTATCTCCTTTACCAAGTTTAAACTCGCATTTCTGCAATACTTCTGTGACCCCAATATGTTAATCCGATTGTAGAATCAATTCAGCATAATTAAACAAAAAGATCATGAAGCAGTAACCACTTATCTCGGACGATTCAATCAAATCTTGCATCAAATATTAGCTATTAAAAGGGACTACTACACCACAGCACAAGTTTTTAATCAATTCATTAAAGGATTGCAGAGTGGTATTCTAAGATCTGTAAGACCCCGCTATCCAAACAGTTTACAAGACGCCATCGCTTTTGCTCACAATTTTGAGTCTGCAGAACAAGAAGCGAACCATATCCAAGCTGTTAATTTAGCCATTAATGGAACCTCTGACATCAATGCAAAAATAACCCAATTGAGTAAGAAACTAACTCAGAAAATTGAGAGATTCTTAACCAGAACTACAGGAACTTACCAACCACTCCAACGGAGAGAAAATAACAACAACAGCAGATACCCACAGCAACAGAACTGTCAGCAACAGCAACAATCTTGGAGATCTGATCCCTGCAACTGTTACTACTGCCAGAAATCTGGACACATTACTCATGACTGCAGAAGGAAGATCATAGACCAAAATCAAGGAAACCCATACCAGCAATCCAGATATTAGCAAAACATGATACCCCAATATTCTATACCTCAAAATCAACTGTCTCTATATGCACAACAAGTCCCATACACTCAACCACTGCCCTAGAATTATTATCAACCACCACCAATGGCACAAGCAATCCCTTACTATCAAACTTCCCCTTACAGCCTGTCCAGATCTCGAGCTATAGACTATAATCAGGGATGGAAGAATCCCAACAACAATCAGGTGCAAACCAACAGTGGACCGTCTCGACCAATCCCTCACAGTCCTGCCCAATCTCAACCAACACCAACTGGATACTCAAATCAAGCTTCCTATCTCAGTCTTACGGAAGACCAGAGTTTTGATAAATCTACACCTGTGGAAGGGAGGGATATAGAATAAATCTCCCAACCTTCCAAGCAAACAAAAAGCAATATTCTACCAGCCACTATTACCAAAGACACCACCCTAGCCACCATATTTCCTTTTGACATCAATAATTTGAACACCCATAGTCTTTTTAGTAGAGCAGCTATCAATCAGAATAAACCAATAATGGCCCTATATACTGATACCAGAGTTGGAGAAATAGACATTAAATTAATCTTGGATAGTGGATTAGCCAGTAGCATAATCACAGCTCATGGACCAACTAGGTCACCGAATAGACCATGCTGCTACCACCCAGATCATTACAGTAGATGGAAACACAAAAATCCCAATAGGAGAAATTGACAACTTCCCCTTCGAGATTAATGAAATCCAAATCCCTACCAAAGTACTTGTCATGGAAGCTACTTAATATTAAGCTCTAGTAGGAAACAACTGGTTGTCAAAAGCCAACACTACTCTTGACTGGAACACCTAAGAACTTCAACTTATATTCAACGGACAGCATGCCTGAGTTCCAGCTACATGCAGACATTTTAAAACCCAATGTACCAAGGAACCCCTTATTGAATTCGAAGACACATCAATGCCACCAACCATCGAGACCTATCAGGTTTCATGGGCAGATAATTATCGAACTAAATTACCTCTACCACCAATCTAAGAAGAAAAAAGAAAAGGCAAAGCCAAAGAAGAACCCCAATCATCATCACTAAGATATGTAACCTCAGACCAAAGAAACTTATTTTACCAACCCCCAAGACTAATATGTGTTGATTGTGGAAAAAAACTATCCACTATGGGCGTATGTATCGGGGACAACAAAAAATGGCCCACTGCCACCAAATACTATTGCAGACCTTGTTTACTGGAAAGATTTGGACAACCAAAATGACAAGGCAAGTGAAACAACACACCATGCCTCACATGTGATGAAATCCTGCCAGATGAAGGACTCTGGAATGATGTGCCTGGCAGAAGAGAAACATGTGACGAGGCTTGTCAATACACCATATTAATCAACAATTGGATACGAAAGAGAACCCTTATTGAGGACGCTTGGAAATGAGCACTCAATAGGCTGGATGGTTATCCACATGATGACCACGAAATCTGGAGAATAGTAAGTGCCAAAGCCGAAGACGCCACGCCCGAAGAAATACGAGAAATCAAGGACAACCCTTGGACACCCAAATATAATGGACCCAACTACTCCAAGGATGATTTCTTCACAGATAACCCAGACACATTTCAGAACTAATATCAGGAATTGGCCCCGACTCATGAAGAACAGGAGCAAAAGTTGGCCGATTTGAATACCAAACTGTGTGATCACTGTTTGATCCCCTGTCACTTCTAGTACTGTGACAAATGTGATCTCATGTTCAATCTACCTTCAAGAATACTGTTTCCAATCACCGAACTACCTGAGCCCGAAGAAGAGGTATTGATCACCGAGGACATGTCATTTCAAAATCCAACTAAGAATACTGAAACAGAACAGTATCTCACGTATTCCGACCTATCCAAAGAACTAGAGCTAAAATGGTACAGTGACAACGAGGAAGGAATCTGTCCCAAAAGAGCACATGACACCAATGCCAGTTTCGATCTACAATACCCCAGACAATCACCCATCATTATAGCCCCACATTCCCTCGTAAAAATAGATCTTAAAATAGCATTAGAAATTTCTGTTAGTACAATAGTACAAGTTGCCTCTTGATCTAGTCTAGCCAAGAAAAAAATCGACATAAAGAAGAAATCATCAATGCCGGTTACACAGGAAACATCATCATAATGCTACAGAACAATTCAGACAGACTCTACAAAATAGAATCACAAGAAAAGATTGCCCAAGCTATCTTCCTACCCCTAGTCAAAATACCCCAATTAACCCCAATAACAATCTGAGAAAAGTTAGGTTTCACTGCCTGAGGAATCAACGGGTTTAGATCAAGTGGAAGAGGAAACATACCAGTTAATTTCACAGAAGAAGACAGTGACCAGGTAGAATTTATTAACATTGATACCATCATCTTTATTCCCCCATACTGACAATACATCTTCAAGATGAATCGAAAGATCCAAAATCAAGCTCTGTTATTCAAAGCCAGTCCTGAAATCTGTTCCCTAGCCAATGTTGCTAATCTATACCTACTGGCCAAAGCCTATAAACACTTCAAAATCCCTATCTACAACCCAACAGAAGATGTCATTGAAATTCCCAAAGGGACCCTTATCAGTTCCATATCCGCAGATATTCAGAATCCTGAAAAACTCCAGTTTATTCCAGATTTCACACAATTATTCTTATTCTGTAACATTACCTCACAAGTATGGAATTTGCCAAAAGAAAGTTACTTGTTCACACCAGAAGAGATCAATAAATTGAATTTAGGAAATTTAAGTACCTTGCAACAAATGCAATTCAAAGTCCTTCTGAATCAATATGCTGATGTCTTTGCCAGTGAAAATGAGTTTGGATGCACCAACATCATGAAGCATCAGATTGATACGGGAGATGCTTGACCAATTAAGCAACAAGCTTACCACGTACTCCCATCTGGTGATAACCTAATTAAGTAAAAAGTGCAATGGATGCTTGATAATGGCCTAATCAAAGAATTATTAAGCCCTTGGTCTTTGCCAGTAGTCTTGGTCACCAAGAAAAATAGAAAAGTGCAATTCTGCATAGATTATCGAAAACTAAATAGCGTCACGCGAGGAGATAGTTATCTCACTTTTCTTATCTAGGAAATTTTAGACAATCTAGGAAAAAAGAAATGGTTCTCGTCATTAGATTTAGCAAGTGGTTACTGGCAAGTTGAAATGGACCTCAAAGACAAAGAAAAAACAGCATTTACCACTTGAGATGGAAACTTTGAGTTTAACGTAATGCCTTTTGGACTTTGTAATGCTTCTTCCACGTTTTAAGACTTGATGGATGTAGTATACAAAAGAATCCTTTGGAAATCAGTAGTAGTTTATCTAGACAACACAAACGTGTTCTTCAAAACATTCAAAGACCATCTGCTCCACCTCCAACAAATCTTCGAATGCCTTTATAGTGCCAGATTGAAACTCAATCCCGAGAAGTGCTTCTTTGGAAAAACTGAGTTAAAATTCCTAGGACATGTAATCAGCAAGGATGGAGTTAAACTCAATCCAGATAAAATACAAAAAGTCAAGGATTTTTCAGCCCCAATCAACCTCAGAGAATTACAAAGATTTCTAGGATTGGCAGGATATTATCGTCGATTTATCAAAGATTTCTCGAACATTGCAAAACCACTCCATTAATTGTTGTCCAAATACATATCGTACTTGTAGAAGAAAGATTAACAGAAAGCATTCAACTATCTTAAGCAGCAATTGATCACATCCCCAATTCTGATTTACCCAGATTTCACTAAACAGTTCATTGTCGCTATGGACACCTCAAAAAATGCTCTAGAAACAGTCTTATCACAGATAGAACCGGACAATAGAGAACACCCAGTTGTCTACACTAGTCGCAGCACTAGCCCAGCAGAAAAGAATTACAGCACAATAGATCTGGAATGTCTCGCCATTTATTGGGCCATACAGACTTGGAAACATTACCTCAGTCAACTATTTGACCTATATACTGATTACAAAGGACTTATTTGGTTACTCAACAATCCACAACTAGAAAGAAAATATGTGAAATGGAGTATTTATCTGCAACAATTCCCATTAAAAGTCCATTACAAAGAAAGATCCAAGAACACCAATGCCTACAGTTTGTCGAAGATGCCACAAACCTAATCCTAGACTCATGGACACACTTACTTATCAATGACTACATCAGTACCTATTGACACTATGTTTCAAGAAGAGATTATCTCAACAGGAACAGAGTACTATACGAAAACAAGCCCGAAATTATTTTATTCAAGACAACCAACTATATCAACAAGAATGCCGAAACCACCCCAACCCACAATGACTAATTAAAGACAGTGAAAGAGAAACTATACTATATAGCGTACACTCAGATCTGACTGCAGAACACTTTAACAAAGATGCTACCCTCGAAAGAACACTAAACTTATACTATTGGCCAACAATGTACAAAGACATTTTCGAATACGTGCTCAATTGTGACACATGCCAATAAAAAGGAGGAGCAAAATCAACAGAACCACTTTGACCCATTCCAGTTGGAAATCCATTTGATAGAATCGGGATCAATTTGGTTGGACCTCTTTTAATTACATCCCAAAAAAATCACTATATTGCTGTAGCCATAGACTATCTTACAAAATGGTCAAAAGCCAGAGCAATCCAAGTGGCTGATGCCAAAACAGTTGCCGAATTTGTGCATCAAGACCTAATTTGCCGACATGGATGTTCAAAAGAATTATTATCTGATCAGAGAACACACTTCATTAATAATACACTGACTAAACTAAGCCAATAATTTAGAATAAAGAGACCCTTATTGTCACCATATCACTCACAAACAAATGGACTGGTAGAATGATTTAACAGAACACTGTGCAAAGCACTAGCAAAAATAAGTCATGAAAACAGACAAGAATAGGACTTATTTATACTTTCTGTACTCTTTGTATACCAAACATTAAAACAAAATATGACTCAGTTCACACTGTTTGAACTAGTCTATAGAAGAAAAGCTATGTTACTAATTAAACAAGTGATACCATCATATCCAACAGAAACAATCAATGAAGAAAATTTTGAGACTACCTTACACCAAAGAATGTACCAGCTAATGGAAATGTTGGAAAACAATCGAAGAACAGCAGTTGACAATATTAGTCATGCTCAAGAACAACAAAAAGAAAGACATGATAAACACTTATCAAAACAACCAATGAAATTCAAGATTAAAGACCAAGTACTGTTACATCGTATAAAAGCTGAGAAACAGTGGAGTAAAAAGTTCGACCCAAAGTGGGACGGTCCATTCCACATACACAAAACATTAGGAAATAGAGCTTACAAATTACAATTGAAAGACAGGATTTTAAAGAAAGTAGTGCATGGAAATTGGTTAAAAATTTATCATGTAAAATAGAAATCATTGTCATCAGTATCTCAACTAGGAACACAAATTTCATTAATCAAACCAGAAGATATACCATGAGATCTGGAACCAATCATCATCATCGAAATGTAGACAACAGGCAGCAAATTAAATTGGAGAATTCAAATATATATAGCATCCAAAAAGCAGCAAGAAATGATAGAAATTTCAACATGGACCTTTCAAATCAAATTTTAAAATTATCTAAACAATTATTTGAAACAATTCAAAAATCGACATCTCAAATAGAAATAACAATTAATAAAAAAAAGATATGATACAAAGATAAGAGCAGGAGAGGAGAAGACAAGAGTTCAATTAGAACTAAATGTTTCCTCCCCTACTCACCACTCGAAAGACAATGTTGGAAAAAAAATTGTTTTTAGGTGGAAGGTGGAAAAGAAGGAGGCAAAGAACAAAAAAAAGATTACAAAAGAAGATACTTGGTCCCCGAGCTTGAAGAAATAAAAGAAGCTTTAGCTCATTGGACTGAACTCTCCAAAACAGAGGAGTGGACACCTGACAATGCCCAGAAATAGAAAAAAAGACTTCCTCTAGCATATTGGTTCTACAAAATTGGAGAACAGCTTAACTTGAAAACACCATATGAAGACCTCAGCCAGAAAACATTCAATAAAGAAGCAATACAACAAGTAGAAAAATTCATAGGGAAAAACAACCTGACCCTACATTACAAAGCAGCATACCAACTATACACCGCCTTCCAACATTGTCCAAACATACTAATGAATGAATCTATAAAAACCATAATGGTTAACAACATAGGACGAATAACCAATCAACAGTTCAAAGACCTATAAAAGGCAATACTTGAGACAACAATCGAACATTACACAAACAAGGCCACGATAACAGATACATATGGTTTCGCAGGAACTCAATTTTAAAAAGAGAGGGATAATGTTATCCGAGTAGAAAAACCGATCCAAAGTTATGAAGAAATGTAACCAAAACGTGACATAACACAGAATAATGTGCAATAATGTTGGATAATGCGTTATAATGTAGAATAACATGTTATAATACAGAATAACACAAAATAATATGTAATAATATCAGATAATGTGTTATAACATAGGATAACTAGCAATAACGTAGAAAAATAAAGCAATACCAGAAACAACAAAGCAATAGCTAGCGATAGTGAGACAATTGAAAGCAATTCTGTAAAACCAAAAGAATATATAAAAGCAAGTAGTTATAGAAGTGAGAAAAGACAGACAGATAGATACAAATCTCTAAACCAGAATTAAAATATCTATACCCTTTCATTCTTTATTATCTTCTCTATTTTATCTCCTGAAATAAACCAATTATTAAAGAAATCAGAATCATGAATTCATGTTCTCAAACTTCATAGAATTTATGTGAATTAACCCTTGTCTCATACCTCCATTTTAGAACAGATGCTTTTAGCATAACCGCCTCAAACCTATTAACAATTTGGACCAATCACTCTTGATCACGGCGATTGACAATACTAATTTATCTTTTCTCTCTTTTTTTTTTTTTTTTTTTTTTTTTTTTTTTTTTTTTTTTTTTTTTTTTTGTTTCATTTT